>JZKD02S1679848.1:685252-718942 GCA_000966675.3 Picea glauca | reverse complement strand
AATGAAAATAAAGATTATTTAATTTTCTAATAAAAAAGAATTAATTCTCCGGAAAGAATAAGATTTCATTATTGGAAACAGATTATTTTATTTTGTACTTAAAACTAAAAAGAAATAGAATAAATACTTTGATTGACCTCTCTGTTTTTGAAACCAGAAAATGCCATGAAATGCGTCACTACACTAATACAGAGAATTACATAATTTTCAAGAAATTAAATATATTTACAGAAATTTTCATTCTATCCAAAACTCAAAACTCTACAGTTTTGAATTTTGAATGCACTCTATCGCAATCCTTTCAAAACTTCAATGCTAGTTTTCATACCTTATGCAAATGCTCTGCAACTAAATTTTTCATAGCTTATGGAAATTTAATAATGATAGTACTCACAGTCACAGTTTCTTATCGACGGCAATATCGATGACAGAAAATGGCACTCTCCCACACCAACAATCTGTGCATCCAACCAGAAAATAATTATTCTTCCATCTATGTGAAAGAGCACAAAAGAAGAAAATCCTTAACATAAAAAAGAAGTTTAGCATTATGAGATTGGTTTTTCCACGATCTGAAAAATAATATTTGTGATTATTCTTTCTTCCAACCGCAACCAAAATAAACCCATACGAACGATCAATAATTTTAAATTTAAATTTGCAAATAATTTTATCTAAAGATTCTTCTTAAACCTATACGAACAATAAAGATTTTTCTTAAACCTATATGAACGATCAACAAACAATAAAGATTCTTCTTAAACCGATATGATTCTTCTTAAAATTTTAAATTTGCAAGTAATTTTATCTAAAGATTCTTCTTAAAACTCTTTCAGAACGTTTTCTCTTTCTTCTAAAAAACCAGCCCTTAAATTTGCAGGTATTTTGATCTAAAGACTCTTCGTAAAACTCTGCAGAACGTTTTCCCTTCCTTCAAAGAAACCGAAACCCTTAAATCTGCAGGCATTTTTATCTAAAGATTCTTTCTAAAACTCTTCAAAACGTTTTCTCTTTCTTAAAAAAGCCGAAGCTCTTACATATGCACGTATTTTTGTCTAAAGATTCTTCGTAAAACTCTTCAGAACGTTTTCTCTTTCTTCAAAAAAGCCGAAACCCTGCTTTGGGATGGATTTTGTCTAAAGATTCTTCGTAAAACTCTTCAGAACGTTTTCTCTTTCTTCAAAAAAGCCGAAGCCCTGCTTTGGGATGGATGGGGCATCACAAATTAGAAAATAAGTGGACATTCATTTTGAAAATATATCATGAACAGAGTATTCTTCTACCAGGACGCACCGTTTAAAAGAATTATATACAAAACAGTTAAAAGATTAGAAGAGTAATATTGGCTGATTGATTAAAGAAATTCAAACAAAAAAAATATGAAAACATATATCACAACATTTATTTATTACATGCATATAGAATATAGAATGAACAATTGAAAACAAGAAAACCCTTATAAAATTTAGGGGGAGCACAAATTAATTTGAATTTCAAGATTGAGAACACAACGAACCAAAATCCCTTTGAGCAAATCAATTAATGAGCTAAAATGGAAACAGAGTAGGGGAAATTACTATATCATTTAAAACCATCAACATAATTTCCACCAAACGGCACCAAATCCAAATATAATTACCTGTAAAATCCAGGCTTGAACGTCCCTGCAATGTCCCGCAGTTGTAGTTGATCGATCCATTGCGAACAGAAAATTAACGAGTAACTTTGTTGCAATGTCCCGCAGTTGTAGTTGATCGATCCATTGCGAACAGAAAATTAACGAGTAACTAGTGGCCAGTTTATGCATTTCTTTCTCTTCATCTCTTCTTTATCCATAATTAACCCTAATACAAACCGACACAGATACATACAAACCTATACAAACCTAACAACAAACAACAGATACATACAACAAAACATCAACCAACGGAATACAATAACACAACACAATGGACAGGCCCATCCACAACACACATATTCAACATTAACATTAAAAATACAGACAGACTCACTGCGGCATGGATGGATTGGAGAATCGGAGAAGAAAATGATGAGATGAACTGGAAACATAATTATATAGAGCTACCTGGTAGCTTTTTAACCTTTTTAAACAACTGCCATCCACGCCAAATCCTTTTCGAGCCGTTTGGATCAAATTTCAAATCTTTTTCTATCTTCGACGACGATTCCATTCATCGTTATAATTACGATGTCAGAAAAACGAAAAAAAAAAGATTAATATGCCATTTTTGGTTTAATATTCCACACCATGTCATCATGATCGGAATAACTGACGGTTATATTTGATGGCGGATGCTATCGTGGTTGGAAAATACATGACAGTTTTATAATATATAAATATAAAATATGACAGTGTTATAATATATAAATATAAATCTTTAAATTAAAGAATTATTGTGCGTTTTTTTATTGCAAGCGGGAACTATGTAACATTCAAAGATTAATTATCATTAAATGTGTATGCATTAAAATGTTCGTGACCGTTTTAAAGTTGAAAAAATAAAAAGTTTTTAATATAAAAAATATTAAATTTTTAAGTTAAACGTCCAACTGTGCGTGATGGCCGGAGAAAACAGTAACAATGGAGGTGCCTGGCTTAATAAAAGGTTGTTTTAAAGCAGAGGAGGGAACGCATTCACTAATAAATTATTTTTATTTTGATAATTTTTATTTTTAAAAATAAAACAATATTTAAATATTAATGATAAAAAAAAACAATTTCTTTATTAAGCTTTTTATAATTTATTTGAAAATAAAATATTTAATTATCCAAATTCCTAACTCATTATGTAGATTAATAAAAATAAATAAATAAATAATTTCAAAACAATCTCTAAGATTTAAGATAAATTTCTTTGTAAGATATTTTTTCTAATTTAATTTTAATTATATATAATTGGATTTTATATAATAAAAAAGTTTAATATATTATAGTTATGAAGTTTGATTTTAATTCACTTGTATGACATTAATATACGTGGGTTTAATGGTTAAGAACATGTGTTTCCTTCTAAGAGGTCTCATGTTCAAATCCAGAGGGGGATACCAAAACTATGTTTTCAACTCTGATTGATGCTTCCATTCATGAGTCTTGACATCAAAGAGAACCCCATCCTTAACAATGTCTTTCTTGAAAATATTAGATTGGTCAAAACCCAAGCAATTCATTAAAGGACATGCTAGTTCATAGGGAGTTTCTTTTGTGGGTAAGTCAATGTTTAATGGCTTCCTAGGATTTGCAAATAGTTCATGGTACAAATGCTCCCTAGATTTTGATCTAGGAAGGACTTAACATATGGTTTTAAAGGTTAACATTCTCCTAACCCAACTTGCAACTAATTTTTATTTTTGTAACAACATCCATGAAATTTTTGGAAGGTACTTGTAATAGTGTGCTTTGTTGTGAAACCTTGTATGGAATTAGCTTATGGATGGATGCAAACGTTAGAGGGGGGGCGGGGGGGGGGGGGGGGGGGGGAGGCACCTCCTGATGAAGAAGCTCTTTCCTTTCAGACAATAGTGACAACTTATGCTAGAAGCTCCAGGGCTTAGCCAACTTGATTTGTGAAGAGGATAGTGGAAATACCGGAAACAAAACTCCCCCCAATCTTGTCGAGATGCAAATCCCTCGCTTTAGAAAATTTGGGTCTGGTTGGGAAATTTATGGGGATATGGCCATCCCCAAAGTCAGTGGTAGATTGGGTTCAGAAATCTTGGAAACCTCACATTAAGGGGAAACTTCATCATTTATTTTGTGGAAGAGGCTTCTATGCCTTTCTGTTCGAATCTAAGGAAGATATGGATTTGATATTTCATAGCAGAATGTACTTTTCGGATGCAAGGGGAATATACCTAAACATATGGTCGCCCGACTTTAACCCAAAAAATGATATACCTTCAATTGTTCCAGTTTGGGTGTGACTCTAACATCCTCCTCTTCATTGTTGGTGCGATGACGCACTCTGTTGCATAGGTAATACTCTTGGTAAATACATAGACAGGGCAGAGCCAAAGGAAAATATGTTCTCCTATGCAAGGATTTGTGTGCAGGTAGATTTGAAAAAAGGGATTCCTAAGGTAGTGATAATATCACTCAACAACTAGAAGAGCCTACAACAACTTGAATATGAGCAAATTCCCTTCAAGTGCAAATCGGGTCACGAATATAGCCAATTTTCTAAAGATTGCAAAAAATCCAGAAATTAACAAAACCTTGATATAGGGAATGAAAAACAATGGAAGTTGGTCTCCAAGAAGGCAGGATATGCTATCAATTTGGGAGTGAGATACCAATCACTATCTGGGAATGGACCTTCTATAGTCATGGGAAAGAACTCTACGTGAAACAATTTTGTTAAAGGTTCCACATCAAACCCTCCTTGGGCATCGACTGTAGTAAACTCAAGTGACAATCCCATGGGAAATAACAATTTTAGTGCCCTAGTTGATGAAGATCCCAATCAATCCATTGAGTAGAGGAAAATACTAGAACAAATGAAGGAGGGGAGATGTAACACACCCAACCCCCTAACCCTTACTTAGGCTGGTGGGGTGTCAAATTTTCCTCTTCTTAGTTTCAATTCCTTTCTCTAAATGAATCTCATGGTTGGATTCTTCTCATCGAGAGATTTCCAATGATTGTAACCATGCTCAAAACTGAGGTCTAGATCATAAGTTATGGTCTTATGAATTTTCTAGGCCTTCATTGGCCAAATCCACCAAACTGCCACGTGGCTCCATGTCACCTGTAAAATTCCCACACAAGTCCATTTGTTATTGACTTGGCTGCAGATGTGGCATCAACCACCGACCCACAGAGGGTATCGACCCATTGCACTTAACACTACTTCTGGTGTCTGAAAGTCTGGGGATCGACCCTCAGGCTCACCGACCACCAGGCCACTGGGTCCCCGTAAACTTTTAACACGATGTTATCAAGATGATACCATGATCCGATAGATCGAGCTACTAGGTGATCGACCACTAGGGCACCAGGCCCTGGGCAAACTTACACTCCCTCAAATGTTGAAGGACCGATTCAGTGATTGAGCTGGAACCTCAAACATGTAACTTTAATGGGCCCTGCCACCCAACATGACACGTGGCTACTAGGGTACCAAACCACCAACCCACTGGCCCACCAAGAAATATCTTGTGCACTCAACCTCAAATGCCCGACCCAGTGACTGAGTTGGCACCCAAGACACGTGGCCTCGTCATGACTTGCCACTTGTCTTGACATGTGGCACCCATGACTCGATACAAATCACTGCTCAAAACTCTGAATTATATTAACATGTGACACAATATCCACTTGACACGTGGACTAGCCACCACACGACATGTCATCACTGGCATAAGGTTTCTCCACTCAAGTTTTGACACATGTCCATTATGCATTGTCTTGGCTATGTCATCCAACATCTATTGCACATGTTTTCATCCGCTCGCAGGCTAATGGGAAAGATGGAACCCTTCCCAGAACCTTTCCCCACTGGGCCCCCGCTAACATTGTTATCAGATTAATCGATAAATTTGGACATAAATAGATCTCCCTAGATCCCACTGGAAACTAGAAAAAAATAGAACATAATGCACACTTCACCTTAAACTTCATCATCATATAAACTAGTTTAATGAGTTACAAGTGGCGTACCTTTTAAACGATGCTTGTCCTCGCTAGTGTCGTCTTTGTAGCTCCTTCCTTGTGTTTGTAGAATGGTAAGTCTGTCTAAGAATCACAAACCAACAACGAAGGGAAACAAGGATACATACATTCTAATGAAGTCTATGTATATGATCAAGGAATTATACAATAGAAGACAAGATGCTTATATAGGGAAGAAATGCATTACTGTATTAAGTGAATAGAAAGTGGAGAATACAACCTATGCCTTGATGTTGCAAGGTCCCCTTTCTATGGCTCTTTGCTCCAACACACACACCTTTTCTCCAATGCCTTGAATGAAGAAGGTCCACAATGGCTTGAAGAACTAAAGCAAAGCTCTCAAGCATAATCTGAAGTAGAACTCTCCATACAATTCTTAGCCTATTCAACCTTAGCCTTTTCCATGAGAGATCCCTCTTTATATAGTGTGAAAGAGAGATGGATGAGGATATTAGGATGATCCCACCAAATCATAGAAGCGAGTAAGATCCAAACCGATCGGAGGCCACCTCATCTTCTAGAAGATCCCCTTCTAGAACATTCGTGAATTTTGACTTTTCCCAAGCTTTAAGCATCTTCACACCCTACACACTTAGAAGCATGTGACAACATCGCAGTCCAGGTATGGTGCAGGATGCGAGGATCAGACATTGTCGCACCCTATGAATAGAGCAAGGGGTGACAAACTTCCTTCATATGGTTTTCTGGAAGAGGAAATCAAATCACTTTTCTCATGGAGAAAGTCTATTTTAATATTTTTAGGGAACATGAACACATCTTGTCAGGTGATCACTGAGGTGACCAAAATAATGTGTAATAGAATGCCCCCCAAAGTATGAAGTTGGAACTCGTGATAGCCGAAATACTTTGTAGAATGTGTGTGTCGAAAACAAGGAGTGCACCAATCGGGAACCTACAAACAATCAAGCATCTGCATAATATCATACCACTTTTGAGGCAGGCATTCCCATAATCAAACTACAAGTGACTCTAATCATAAGTGTCAAGTGAGTCATGGCCACTAAACATACACTATGGATCCATGTCATCAAGATTCGACATAGCCACCATGAATACAATGTGGATCTATGCTCTAAAAAACTCAAATTCGGACATAGCCAGGAGACATACAAAGTGGATCTATGTGTCAATATAAATCGTGAATACTCCATCGCAATCCGGACCAGAGTGATAAGATCCAGGGTCTTCATTTCCATCGTCTTTAAGTATGAATCTAGCCATGTGATTACAGGTGCTGAAGTCAAACATGGTAGAAACCACTTGATTACCGGTCATTAGTGTATACCATTAACAAGTGTGAGGGAAATCATCATTGATGTCAATGACTCCCAAGGTACCCTAGTGCAATCCAACGAATGTGAATAACTGAGTTGAAGTTGAACACTCGATGGAATCTCCCAATCAGGGGTCAATGATATGAACCCACTGTTGAAAGCGAAGAGACCTGCCATTGAGGCATGCATTCTCTAAGGTACTGAATGATTTCTATGTATTGTTCCCAGATAATGTGTTGAAGTTGACAGGAGAATAATCATCATAGGAGGGCCATGATGTATCCCTCATCAATGACACAAAATATGTAACAAATTTGAAGTAGATCAGAGTATGAAGTGATTCAGAACGGACACAAGGAAGGCCGACATGGTAGGAATTTTATAACTATAGATGGTCGAATTGATAGAAGGATCTTTTAGGTTGGACTTCTCTTAAACATATGAATGACATGACAATGGTATTGGCATCATTGACTCAAGGAGGACCCAACATATGAACTTGTGGATGGTCAAACGAGAGACAAATGGATTTCCCAACCCAGATACAAATGATGAAGGTGGGTGTCATGTTCGAGAGTGACTACTACTGCCACTAACACAAATACAAAGACATATTTCTTTCCCAATTTCCCCCCACCATTTATGGCGAGTACCTCTTTACTTTTACGCAAGCTTGAGGATGATAACATATGCTTGTTGATGTAAGCTCATCCTTCGGATGAGTCCCTCAGAGTATATTTAAGGAACTCTAAGAAGGAGTGGCTTGATCCCATATGGGTCTTTCGATGTTTGTTTAATGATTCGAAGGAAAGAAAACTAAGGGGTTTTTCATTTTTAGAGAGTCTAAAAAACACTTAGAGAGAACTCCACAAGGTCCTTTTTCATAAATTAATTTGATGAGACTGAAAAAGTGATAACCTGCCTCTCATCAAATGTTTTCTTCAAATACTTTTACGAGCGTGAAACGAATAAGGTTGCTTGGCCATCTTTTCATGTTTAGGGAGCGTGAAAAGAGCTTAAAGGATACTCCATAGGTTTCGTTTTTTGTATCACCATTACGAGTTCGAAAAAGCGACAAAAGACTACTCGATTACATTCTCATAGTTTTACGAGCGTGATAAAGAATTAAGACTCTGCTTAGAGTTTTTCCTGAAAAACCCAAAAAGGATCCGTACATGCGACAAATGTATAAAAACAAACCAAAAAGTGGACCCTTGTTCCAACATCCCACCTCTAAACTTTTTAAATCTGCAAAAAATCAATCACTTGTGAAGTTGTTAGGACTTTAGGGTTCGGATAAAGCATGAAAAATAATATAATATACAAATGAAAAGTAATGAAAATCAATAAAATAGGTAAAACACCACATTTCGCTATTTCATTTGTAACTTCACCTAAACATTTCTCCAAACCCCCTTTTTACCTCAATTTTCAAGTGTTGATTGCGTAGTGCACAACGGATCATTTCACAAATCGTCTTCGCAGAAAAGGTAATCCTCATCTCCTTCATCTTTTCATGGATTAAAAATTGATTTTCATTGGTTAAAAATGTGTTTTTGGGTTGATTTTTTGGGGTTACCCATGCGTTGAGGTCATCGCAGGTGCCATATATCAGGACCTGCGACGATCTAGGATCGTCGCAGGTGACCCTATAGCTAGGGTGTGATGACGTCACACTGTGCGAATGCACAGGCCTGCGACGACCACAACCCAAAATTTAAAAAGATGAACCCAACAAGGGAAAAACCCCCAGGAAATAAAATTATGTTTCTAATCTCTTTTTATGTTTCCTTGGCAGGTTTTCCATGGTTAAGATGTTGGAATGGCATGAATGAGAGCATGAAGAAGAAGATTACTTCACTAGGAATGACCCGGGAACAGTTATGGCCCTATGACAGTGTGGGTTACTGAAGTTCTTCAATATTCAGGGCATGAGGGCCCAATTAAGACTACTGGAATACTTGGTTCACATGTGGGATGTGAACGAGCAAGAATTCCATGTGTGTGCCCACACACTCACCATAGATATCGAGGATATATATTTCCTAACATGACTATCTCGTCGGGGTTCATGGGTGACACTTACAGGTAGCAGGGGTGGTGGTGAGCCTATGAACTACTACATCAGTCATCATTGTGTGCCGGGAACCGAGAAACATAGCGGTAAGTTCGCTATCAGGGATGTCCAAGATTTTCCTTTATGGACTATCCTCTATACTATTACTCGCATGGCAGGGAGCACAACTCCCCACATGGCTCTACAGAGACATTTTCAGTATGCATTGGAGTGTATGGAGCCCTGAGTCTTCAACTGGTGCTAAGGGGTCCTCAAAAGTATGAAGAAACAACTTACCAAGTGCAGAAGTGGTGGGTTGAAATAGTTCGGATACGGGTCTATTTTGGTATCCTTCTTCCTGGAGAGGGTCCCAGTCTTATGCTTGTAGGTAGAATGGGGTATACCTTCCCCACAAGATCCGAGGATGAAGAGGTGGGTAGATCTCATGGCTCGACATGGAGGAGGTAACATCATTAGGTATAATGATGTCTTCTTCGAGTGGGTGACAACTCAAATGATCATGGTCAATGATTATGCTTACTCCAAGTTAGATTTTTGTGGGGATCCAGACCTAGCTCTTCCTGAAGGTTCCCAGTGGGGGGACATAGGTAAGCAGGAAATTTTGTTTATATACTGTTTTTGTTATTTTCAATGATATAAAATGTTTTTTGTGTTGTTTATCCGATGACTAATCGAGTGCTCTCCAATATTGCAAATGTGGGACCTTATCATCCTCCAGGTTCATCCCCTATCTAGAGGTGAGGGGAGAGAGGTTTTGTAGCAGGAGTAGCTACTGCCGACTTCGAGATCATAGAAAAAAATCTGGAGGGACTCACAATGAATGTCCCTGATGCCTCTATAGATGATATTCCTAGGCATTACCAACGCCACACAGTGGGCGTATCTGCATCCATCGGTCGATTGCTCCATAGAGTATCATGGGCAATTGCGTGTTATAGTGAGCAACATCCTTAATGCTTTGTTGTATATGAAGCCATGAGCTTCACATTTTTTATATTTTGGTCTTCAGACAAAAACAATTTTTGTAAACTTTTATCGTTATATAAATATGAGGCTTCTACCGGCTTACTTGTTGTATGTGCAAAGTGTGATTGTATTTTATAAATGTCTCAAATGTCTATCTAACACATAATTAGCCAATGCATCTGTTAATTTATTTAGACATCTAGTAATGTGTTGATATTCAATGTAATCAAAATGACATTCCGAGAGGCGAATTCGTAAATATACCCTTAACAAAGTAGGACTCCGGATGGAATAAATTTTACTCAATTGTAGGACTACCAACTATGAATCAAGTCGTACAACAAGATGACAGATTCCAAGTGAAACATTGTTGGTCAATAATTTGATGACTGCACTGTATTCTGCGATATTGTTAGTTGCATGACCAAGGCAAACACCATGTAGACTAATTAATTCATCTATAGGTGCATAGATTTCCCAAGCAACAGATGCTAAGTTTTGAGTACTGCAACTAGTGCCATCAACGAAGGCGATGTAGGGAAACGAAGACACCGACATATGGAAACCAAACACAATGTAAGATAAGCAGTTGAAAGGTGAAACCAAACAACGAAAAAGCACACAAGAGTATGATACACTAAAAGTACAAGCACTCATGCAAAAATGATTTAAGCATAGTACTTCTTTAAGTAAAGCCCATTTCTGGGTTCACTCAAAGGAATTCCATCATAATCTACCAGCTCATAAACTCCTTTCTCCAAAACTCATTTTACAATATAAGGACTCCGCCACATGGGCTCGAATTTACCGGCCCCTAGCAAATCACAATTTTGCTCATAAAGAAGAACTAGATCACCTTTAGAAAAAACATGTGGCTTGACATGCTTGTAATATTTGGATTTAACACGCTTTTTCTAAGTTTCAATAACTAAGGCGAAATCATGACGAGTTTCGTCTAATTGCATCAAATGCAAAAGATGTTCCTCTTTAGCAGAGGTGTTAGGGAGAAGTTCGATGACTAGTTTCAAAGATGGTATTTCACATTCAATCGAAAAAATTGTTTCGATACCATATACTAACTGGAAAGGTGTGAATCTCATGGCAGACTTGAGATATGTCTGATAGGCCCATAATGATGAGAACAACATCATGTGCCAATTTGACTTATGAATTCCTACCATCCATCAAAGCATAGTAGAGAGAACTTCGTTAATTGCTTCAACTTGGCCATTGGCCTGTGGATAATAGGGGGTTGAGTTTTCATGGCGAAGACCCAACTTCTCAGTAAGTTCAGACATAATGAAATTATGAAAATGACTACCGTGATCAGTAACGATGGCTTGAGGGCACCAAATCTAGTAATGATATGATTGAATATGAACAACGTTGCAATTTTCCCAGTATTATCAAATGTAGGCATCACCTTGGCCCATTTAGTGAAATAATCCACAACTACAATAATGTATCCATGCCCCCCGACCGAGTGAGGGTTACATGTCATAAAGTCAATGCCCCATTTAGCGAATGGACCAATGGAAACTACAGGGTGGAGAGGATCAGGGTGAGAGCAGATCTTATTGTTATATGTTTGAGAAGAATGGAATTTCTGGATGACAGTAATGCAATCCTTAAACAACGAAGGCCATAAATAACTAGCTCATAAGATCTTTTGGGTAGTGGCATACCCAGACATATGAACACCACATGCTCCAGAGTGAAAGTCATTCAAAGCTTTCTCAGCTTCATCGTAGGTGAGACATCATCGAAAAATGGAATCAATACCACGACGGTAAAGGGTATCAACAAGGATGATGTATTGACGAGCTTGATACCGTATACGATGGCGATATGTACTAGAAAGATCAAGCCAGAAAGTTTGGGTCTGGAGATAGATGATAATATCTCCATACCATAAGTCATCAGAACTGATCAGAAAGAGGGATTCGTCAGGTGAAGAATCCTCTGCTACTTTTTCTGTCTCAATAGAGGGAAGGTCACATATCAATTCGAAAAAAACCAAAGACTTCTTTGACTTGGCGCGTTCAAACTCCAAATCAAACTCCTGGAGGATAACTATCCATTTAGAGTACTTTCCCCCCAACAATTGTCGAGTAAGGATATGTTGCATGGGGTTGCAATCGGAAATGATTGTGGTTCTGCGTAATAAGATGTAGTGACGAAAATGTTGAACAACTGCCAAGACCAGTTTGTCCACATGTAAATATTTGGTTTCGGTAGTCATGAGAATCCTACTCAAATAGAATATAACATGTTCATCGCGTGAATCATCCTCTTGGACTAAGACCATAGCAATGGTAGAGTCCGAAGCAGCTAAGTACAAGAAATAATCTCGGCTATAGTCAGGTAGAAATAATAGTGGTGTACGGGTTAAGGGGAGTTTCAATGCTTCAAAGGATTTGTTTGCAGTATCGTCCCATACAAAATCGTAACCTTTCTTGAGGAGCTGAGTAAATCCATTCGTTAATTCAACGTAATTGGGAATGAATCGACGTAAAAAGTTTTCCTTCCCTTGCAAACTCTGGAGCTGGCGTAGTGTGGAAGGAGGAGGTAGATTAATAATAGCCTCAACCTTTAAGGGGTATACTCAAATCCCATGTATAGACACGAAAAAACCAATAAGTCGGCCAGATTCCACAGAAAAAACACATTTGTGTGGATTCAAACATATGCGATAATAACGATAGCACAAGAAAATGGCCCGTAAATGTGTCGGGTGATCTTAACGATGCATGAAATGCGTCGGTAGATCGTCTAGACAAGGTTGTACAATATGCTTAATGTCATGAAAAGCATAAGACATAGCACGTTGAAAAGTCACACCAACATCTTTTAGACCAAAAGGTAGCTTCTGGTATGCAAAGGTTCCCCAAGAGAAAATAAAAGCAGTCTTGTGTTGATCCGCTGGTAAAATATTGAATCTATTATAGCCGGAGAAACCGTCCATCAAGGAGAATATTTCCCTCCCAGCACAGTCGTCAACAATCTGGTCAACGAAAGGGGTTGGATAATTTTCTTTGGGACAAGCTTTATTTATATCCCTATAATATACACAAACATGGATTGTGCCTTGTTTCTTGTTTACCGGAACAATATTAGATACCCAATCGGTCAAAGCCACAGGATAGACAAAGCCAACTTTAAGAATTTTCTTAACTTCAAGCTTGATAGAAACAACTTTATGTGGATGTACTGGGCGAAGTCTCTGCTGAATAGGTTTAGTGTCCGGATAAGTCTTGATCTCATGCACAACAATATTAGGATCAATACCTGGCATTTTTTCATAACTCCAGGCGAAAACGTCACGAAATTCTTGGAAAAGGGCTTTATAAGTGTGGACCTCATCAGTAGAACATGAGGCCCCGGTATGAACATTTTCCACTACTACGGGTTTAATCGATATGTCAAGAGGAACAGTAGGTGAAATTTTACTCAAGTTCCCTTCATACAAAACATTGTGTGTTGACTCAGGAACGAAAGAAATAACAACAACGGTCGACAAAGTCAAAATCTGTTAGTAGCTCTCTATGGTATCACATTCTAAGAAGAGAATGAAGCGATGATGCCCATAGTCCCATGGATTATATTCCATAGACATGACTGACATTATCATCTCATCAGTAGGAAAGATCATGTGAAACAGATCAGGAGATGAATCACAGAGAGAAGGAGGATAGGGGGTTGCCGATTGAATAACTTGATAAGCTGATTCGACTGGACTTAAAGGCATTTGATCACCATAATGAAGATAATCACCAGATCTAGGTATTATCGATGGGTCATGTGACTCTGGGGTTTCAAGAACAACGGTTGATATCATGTTGATCGAGGAAACAAAAGGAGGAGGAATATCGGGTGGCGGGATAGGAAATGTACCCATCAAGGTTGAATCTTTTGAAAGACCCACACCGCCATTCTCACAACCAAGAGGTGTTTTCAAGATAGAAGGTATGTTGCTAGTACGTGAATCAGAATTAAAGAAGGCCAATTGGTAGACAGTGATGACCTTTCCTTGGTGCGGGAAACCTAACACATGGAAAATGGTAGACACAACTGCACACATGGAATCAATCCAGCTACAACCAAGTAGAAGGTTATAATCAAGAGGTGCATCAAAGACCTCAACCTCGACATTGACCGCCTTACCTTCTAACATAATAAACAATGAAGGAAGAACACCGTAAGGTTTGAACCCTATACCATTGAAGGCCTTAAGAGTATTGTGTGACTCGGTAAGGGTAGGAGAGCCAATAGCTTTCCAACAAGTAACGAACATAACACAAGTTGAGGCTCCTTCATCAATAACAGTTCAACATATATTCTTATTTTCCACAACAACTTGGATCTGAAATGATAACTGAGGACGAAGCCTTGGAATGTGATCTTCCAAGTCAAAGATTATCAAATTGGTATCCATAGGATCAATTCCACGAATAGCCTTTAACAATGCCTTTCGTTGAGTAGGACAACTTTGAAGGACTTCGAGAGCCGACATCGCAGAGGGTGCTTACGCAAGGTCTTCTACAATACTGTATTTTTGGGAAGCACATGCACGAGGATTAAATGAAGACTTTCAAACAATGCCCTTTGGAGGAGGATGAAGAATTGTATCGAGACTTGGTCGTTCGATATGAAGAGGACCGTTTGAAGGTGAAGTTGGGGGAGGAGGTTGAACCAACGAAGGTTGTAAATCATCAACTTTCTCTTTTGATGGAGAATAATCTTTGGCTCAAGTTGCGACTGCAACTTTGTTCTTCTTGGAGTCACCAGTACACATAAGGACATAAGACGTGGTAGAAGGAGAAGGTTGGTCATGAATGACCAATTGGGCCTGCTACTGAGAAGGAAAAGGTTGTGACAAAACGATGGATGTAGGAGGCTTCTCGGTCCCTTGCAGGAACTTAGTAACCTCAACACGTCATGGAAAATCTTTCGTATAATGATCATCACCACAAATAAGGAAAGGATAACGAGGTTTACTCTTGTCCTTGTCATCAACAAACTGTGTTTTGGGTTTCTCAGATTGTTGATTATGATTTTTGTTGTCCTTATTCTTACCCTTTCCTTTCTTTTTATTTTGATTTTTACCGATAGGTGTGGATTGAACCGAATTAACTTCAAAAGTCTTACCGGAAGGAGTAGGAGTAGGAGTATTTTATACATTAGAAGTAGTATACTTGGGATTGGTGTGACTGGCTTGTGTAGAATGAGTCTCTGCATGAAAGGTGCCAATCACACCACCAACAACATGAGAAGCTACCGGATGTGTCGGGGTAGGATTCGTGGATGGACGAGGAGCATCAGGGATCAAGTCGTAAAGTGTGATCGTTTGCGAATAAACGAGATCTAGATATTGAGCACGACTAATCGCCTGCTCTTCAGTGACGACACCACCCATGGAAACATGATCGGATATAGGCATAATGAGTGATTTGGTAAACCACTCAGCCAATAGTTGATCAGGAAGGGGAACTTTGATTAAGCGTCTTCTCCTCCTCCTCTCATGGATATGATCAGAAATATGAGTGGAAGAGGATTGTTTAAAAGAGCTCAAAATTTCGGTTCCTGTCTCATAACGAATAGGAAAATAGTAATGCATTAAGAAATCCATGTAAAGGCAACTGTCTATTCACTTGAGGAAACTGGTAGTTTTGATGAGGAAGTCTTGTAGGTATATCAGTAGTACCATAAGCAGTCTGTAGATAGTTAGACAATCCTGACAGATTCAGTTGTGGAGGGTTTTGATTCAAATATCCAATGGGGTTTGGTTGATTAGGTATGTTCCCTTGGAAAGGAACATTAGAATGAAAATTTTGACCCCAAGTAGGATTCATAGAACCTAGATACAGTTGGCTGAAATTAGAAGTTAGAAAAGAATTAACTTGAGGATGTTTCTGCCAGACGGTTGTTGATTTCGTTGGAAAGTAAGATTCCAAGGTTGAGATTGTAATGCAGGTATGCTTTTTCCATAAACCAGGTTATGGCCTCCAACTTGAGGTTTCCCCCCAACTTGAGTTTGTCCCCCAACTTGAGGTTGCCCCGCAAATTGAGGTTTCCCCCCAACTTGAGGTTGGCCTCCAACAGGAATCTAAAAACCAGAAGCAACAGAATGACTGGTGCCTCCAACTAGATTGGAGCCACTAGGGCCAGGACGATTAGATCCTCCAGACAAAGGTGGAGGAGGAACGTAAGGCCCCCCAGAGAGAACCTGGGTAGGTGTAGGAACAAAATGACTAGCAACATTATACCCAGGAGGAACAAAAAGTTTCGACCCTCCGGATGGAGTCTGGGTAGGAATGGCAATGGAAGTATTCAAAGTGTTATACCTAGGGGGAAGTGACAGATTTGGTCTAAGCGGAAGTGGTTTTCCAATAGGATCTTGCATGATAACTAGATTTCCAGTAGAAACAGTTGTAGCTTGTGGGACCATGGTAGAGTGGATAGTCTGGAGAGGAAGAATTGAGTGAGCACCGACCAACAATTGGTCTAAAACTGCAACGACATTACTGGTTGTGCCAGTAAAATGATCTAAAGGTACTATATAGGTAACAAATGTCTAAGGCATTTTCGATGCCATAGGTTGATTAAGACTTCCAAATGACTCACCCTGAAAAGGTGGATTGTCCACACCAGACTTTATGCGAGGTCCAATAGGTATTTGAGTATGATCTTCAAGAAAAATTTGTCCCAATGAATTTAGCCGGAGCAGAAGTGGATCTTGTCTAATATTCAATAACGGGTTTGGGGGAAGTCTGAATGCCTCTAAATATTTCGAGACAATTATGAATCCCTCTAAAGAATGTAAACTTCCAACTTTAGAGGCTACTTCGTTATTGACTTATCCCTCAGGAGAGCCCTCTGGTGAGTTAGGAAGCAAAGGGAGGTAACCTTCTGGATCTTCCGGGGGTATCCCTTACATCCTACATGAACAATGAAGGCCGATGTTGGCCAAAACAAATAAAGAATGAAAAAAATCTATGGTAAACTAGAGAAACAAACAACAGACACTAATAAAATCTAGAAATCAAACCAAGCAAACAAACCTTCTTATTTCGAAGTCACTAGTTGGTGATGAAATCCAACGTTGCGAAGTGAAGACAATAAGGGGCTAGGATAAATCAGGTGGCACAGTTACGTTTACGACCTACTTAACAGACTTACACCTTGGTGCAATCTCCCACACATAATCATGGGTATACTCTCCAAGGAGCTCGAGTGAGTTTGGCCAACGTCGATTGCAGGTACCGTGAATACTTTCCCCTCCACAGTCACCTCGTGTAAAGACCCTAAATAGATAGAATACTAAGGTTACCATTTACGACAATGATTCCTGGGGAAACACTCGATAGTCCAATCCATGCACAAAGGCAGGGTATCTAGCCTGAAATCAACTCGAGAAGATCCCACACATAATCGTGGGTATACCCTGAAGTGATCCCCAATAATACGTGCAATATATACACTAAGACCGACAAATCAGGGTGAGTAACTCTTCCAGTCCTAATGCGACCTCATGATTGACCCTTGTGTTAGAAGGGCGTCCCAGGAAAAAATGTAGCAAGTGGGTTTGAACTCTCCCTATCACAAGATACTACTGTGTGTTTTGATGCTTTGGAGAGTGTGCCTTACAACCTATTCCAAAGTGCTATCCTAGCTAATGTTGGTGAAGAGAGTTTCTGGAAAATAAAAGTTGCTAATCAATTTTAAAATTACGATGTATTTTAAAAGGATGTTGTTTACTCAAAAGGGAGATGGAAATGAAACTAATGATGTATGTGACCTCGACCCAATAAAATGCAAGAAGAGATGAATATGCAATCTTTCAATTCGATGAACTCTAATTACAGTACAAAGAAGGTATCTCTTTCAACTACCAATGCTACGAAACACAATTTCTCAATTTTTGAATGAACACAATTCCAAATAATCAAAGACTACAAAATTTTCCAATTTTCTCTTTTAATAAAAAATTTTGAATGTAAAATTTTTCTTGTGAACAATTACTAAAAATAAGAGATGACTTCAGTTCTTTCTTTCTCAAATCAAATCAGATATGTAATGAAGAAAATAAAGTGTAATCCAAGAAAATTAACACAATCTCAACACAATTCCCAAATCAAACTTATAACGTAGACAAAAATGAAATGATTGGAAAGCCTTTTGTCAAATGCAAACAAAAAATGTCTCTCAATCAATAAACAATCCAAAAAGTAAAAACAATCCAAAAATTCAAATAAATCAAAAGACCCTTTGTCAAATGAGCACTTAGGACCAAGATCCAAAGATTATACCCTTGTGACAAAAAATCAAAAGAAAAACTTGCAAAATTACAAATAAAAAATTCCAATCCTTGAAAACCAATCAAATGCAAGTTTTAAACTCATACATCAATCAAACACTGGTATCAAGAGTTCATCCCAGGCAATTGAGGCAAAAATGGGTGAAAAAAGAAAAATTGGCTTTCTCCAATAATTCCTATAGGAATTGTCGCAGGTGACAGTGGAGCACAGTGCGGCGATCTAGGGTCATCGTAGGCTACCAATAGATCACAGTGTGACATCGTCGCACTAGTTTGCACCAGTAGGGCGTGATGTCTGAGGATCCTCACAAACTGTCTATATAGTACAGTGCGAAGATCTCTTTAACTAAGGAAAAAATGAAAGAAAGACAAAACATCTAACTGAACCTTCAGACCCAGGGATTCCAGATGGATCACCCACAGACTGAGAGAATGAATTTAATCAAAAGAAGGCAGGCTAAAAGAAAATAAGAGGCAAAAAACCAAAATAAATTCGCATCCCCAGTATGTTCGCCAATTTTGTTATCAGATTAATCGGTAAATGCAGACATAAATAGATCTCCCTAGATCCCACTGGAAACTAGAACATAATAGAACAAAATGCACACTTTGAATTAAACTTCATCATCATATAAACTAGTTTAATGAGTTACAAGTGGCGTACCTTTTAAACGATGCTTGTCCTCACTAGTGACGTCTTTGTATCTCCTTCCTTGTGTTTTTAGAATGGTAAGCATGTCTAATAATCACAAACCAACAACGAAGGGAAACAAAGATACATACATTCTAATGAATTCTATGTATATGATCAAGGAATTATACAATAGAAGACGAGATGCTTATATAGGGAAGAAATGCATTACTATATTAAGTGAATATAAAGTGGAGAATACAACCTATGCCTTGATGTTGCAAGGTCCCCTTTCGATGGCACTTTTCTCCAATTCCTTGAATGAAGAAGGTCCACAATGGCTTGAAGAACTAAAACAAATCTCTCAAGCATAATCTGAAGTAGAAATCTCCATACAATTCTTATCCTATTCAACCTTATCCTTTTTCATGAGAGATATCTCTTTATATAGTGTGAAAGAGAGATGGATGAGGATATTAGGATGATCCCACCAAATCAGAGAAGTGAGTAAGATCCACACCGATCAGAGGCCACCTCATCTTCTAGAAGATCCCCTTCTAGAAAATTTGTGAATTTTGACTTTTCCCAAGATTTAAGCATAGTCGCACCCTACACACTTAGAAGCATGCGGCGATGTCACAATCCAGGTATGGTGAAGGATGTGATGATCAGGCATCATCGCACCCTATGAATAGAGCAGGGTGCGATGACCTTCCTTCATATGGTTTTCTAGCAGAGGAAATCAAATCACTTTTCTCCTGGAGAAAGTCTCTTTTAATATTTTTAGGGAACATGAACACATCTTGTTAGGTGAGCACTGAGGTGACCAAAATAATGTGTAACCAACAACTATGCCACCCTTTCACATACTTCTCTGATCTCCCAATCTACGGTATGTTGGGCCCCACATTGGAACCCTTCCCGGAACCATGCCCCACCAGGCCATGACACTCAATGAATATTGGATGACTAATGTTCAACTTCCCCACGGTTCCAACAAACACTATCTCTCGTCAATTAACATAGTGATTTCAAATGGGTGAGCAGTCCATTCGTGTACAATCAAGATCGACTCCCATTCTGGAATCAATGACTATTGTTCCTCCCAAGGTTTTATGTAGGATTCTCGATGAAGGAAAGTTTGTTTCATAACTTAGTTATCCACAGTCCTTTCCATTTTCATTCTCTTGGGGTTTAACTCGACTTCCTCAGGCTTCCTCAACCCATTCACCATCTTGCTAGCTATTCCATATACCAAATAAAACAAAGATCAATTATGTTCAATGTAACTCAAGTTTAATAATGATTCCATCCTTAACTTAAAAAATTGGCTCTGTTTCATAGGGAATCCCAGTACGACAAGTCTTCTACTATGTATACAGGAAATATAGACACCTAGACATTCATCCTCATTATAACTACTACCCAATACCATGCAATTGAATCCATTGAACCAACATGAAGTAATTTGTCCTTCATAATAGAATATAGTGTCCTTACTGTAGATTTTAACTTTGTACAATAAATTACTACAAAAAAATTCTTAATAAAAACATAAAAGATACAATGGAACACACACACATTAGACAAATATTTTACCCTGGAAACCCAAATTGAGAAAACCAACAACATGTTTAGAGTCACGCCTCTTATCTTTTATTCATCATATGTTCATTGTTTACAATAAAATAAAATATAATATCTCTTGGTATCCAAAATGCCTAATCCATTGACCCAGATTATTCAACAACCCTAATTCCTTAACCAGAATTAGAAAACCATCGACAAAAACCATGTGCTGAAAAACTGCCAAAAAACGGGCGCAAAAAATGCCATTTTTTTTTTGGGGGGGGGGCGCTACCCATGAAATCTCATACACGTGTATCCCGCACACTTGTGATACCATAGGTATGGGGGGGATAACACCCCCCTTCTAACCCCCCCATGCATTTGGCACAATACAAACACTAGATCTAGTCGTGCAAAGAATATAACCCATACCCAACATTCTCCCACTTGTTGTTTTCTTTGCATACATGGAGTTATAGGGTTACATAGTCAACAATCCAGGGCAACAATGCCCATAGATCCTCTACACCAAGAGAAATTCTAAGTGCTAACATATTTTTTTAATGAATCTGCAACATTATTCAAAGTGTCCACCTTCATCAACAACACCTTTCTTTCTTCAACCATGTCTCTCACAAAGTGATATTGAACATAAATATGTTTTTCTTTGAATGATAAGTCAGGTTCTTCGCCAAGAATATTGCACTTTGAATGTCATAATATATCCTTACATCTTTCTATACCAAACCAATACCTGAACACATTCTATGTAACCATATTGTTTCCTTTATTGCATGGGTGGCTTCCATGTATTCAAATTCTGTAGTTGAGAGTGCCACTACTGACTGTCTTTTGTTCATCCAACTAATTTCTACTCCAAACAGGTTAAATACATACCTACCATTAGATATTATGCGATCCAGATCTCCAACCCAATCTGCATCAACAAAGCTATGTATTTCCAACACTCTGTCCAATCCTGATCTTCCTTAGTAGCACAATCCATACCTAGTAGTGCCACACATATACCTGGAAGTCCTCTTTACTATTGTCCAATGCTCCTTCCCTAGTTTTGACATATACCTACTAAAAAATCCCACTATAGTGAAATTCTTGGTCTAGTACCGACCATTTCATACATCAAACTTCCAACCACACTTGCATACGGAACACAAGACATGTCCTCTTCCTCTTCCTATGTCTTGGGACATTGATCCACAAATAAATTTACACCTACAGGAAGAGGAACCTTAACTAGTTTACATTCCTACATATTAAACCTCTACAATATTGTCTCGACATGTTTCCTCTGATTTAACCAAAGTTTCCTACTTTCCCGATCTCTTTTAATTTCCATCCCCAAAATGAAATTTGTAGCACCAATATCCTTCATGCCAAATTTAGAGGACAACTGAGTTTTCACATCCTGGATAATATCCTTGTCATTTCCTATCAACAACATATCATCCACATATAAGACCAAATGAATAAGATGATCACTGGCTAATTTGAAATACACATTGTGATCTGCTTTGCTCTGTGTGAAGCCAAGTCTCAACATATAAGTATCAATTTTTTTATATCACATCCTTTGTTATTTCTTTAACCCATACAAGGAATTTTTTAGCATGCATACCAACTCTTTCTTTCCCTTCACAACAAAACCTTATGGATGATTCATGTAGATTTATTCTTCCAGATCCCCATGTAGGAATTTTGTCTTCATATCCATCTGTTCTACTTCAAAATCAAACGCAAAAACAACTGATAAAATAAATCTAATCGAAGTTAACTTGGAAACATGAGAAAAAATCTCACCAAAGTCAATTCCCTCTACCTGGGAATAACCTTTTGCTACTAACTGAGCTTTGTATTTCTCCACTTTTCCTTCTTCATTCAACTTCTTCTTAAACACTGATTTGTTGTCAATTGGATTTATTCTAGTCAACAACTCCACTAGATCCCAAGTCTCATTCTTGTCCAAGGCTGCCATTTCTTCAATCATTGCCTTTTTCCAGAGTTTTCCATCCTCTGAATTCACTGCCTCCCTAATAGTTCTAGAACCATCATTATTAATGGACAAAGAAAAATTTGAATGGAAATTATGTGGAGTATGGCTTTCCAGTTTCCTTCTTTCCTAAACTGATCTCCTCAATACTGGAGTATGCATATCTTCTTCTTCTAATTCTTGTTCTTTTGTAGAGTTTGATTCATTTCCTTCAATTCAAACTCTATTTTCTTTGGTTCTTCCTCCTTTGGTAGGACTTCATATTTGACAACATCTTTGATTTCTCTAAATACTACATCTCAGATATACACTACCTTTTTATTTTATGGGTTCTAAAGCCTATAACTTTTCACACCATCTTTATACCTTATAAAGATACACTTTTCAGTCTTTTATCTAGCTTACTCATGTTTCCTTTGGAACATGAACATAGGAATCACAACCAAATACCATGAGATGTGTCAGAGAGGGTTTCTTACCATTCCATACCTCATGTGGAATTTTGTCATACAACACCGATGAGGGTGATTGACTGACCATGTTGTTAGAATATGAAAGGATGTGCTTTTTTTACCATTGACAATATCACTATTGTCACCCAACCATAGGCTGAAGCCACCCTCCGAGCACCTTGACCTTGACAGTGAGAAGAATCCTGGTAGAAATCCAATAAACAAGAAAGGATAATGCACCAAGCAAGAAAGTAACCAAAGTTGATCAGATAGTCCAACCCAAAACTGGTGCAACACCTTCCCCAGAACTTGCACACAAGACTGCCAGACTGCAGTGCGCACAAGTGACTTCTGCAATTCTGAGAATGTGTCAAATGAGAGACTGGCACCCTGTATTTATAGTATTTCTGGAAGACTTGCTTGGGCTGACTTCTCCTTCTGGGTACTAATTAATTCATAATAATTATCTTTCTTCAACCGACATCTCGTCTAGGGTTTCCTTCATTTCTTTGCTTTCTTCGGGAACATTCTAATCTTCTCAAAGGTCACAATAGAGGTTCATACCTCCCAAAGCTACCATTATATCAACACTCCCTCCTAGCTAGGGAGGTATAACTGATAATGGTCTTGAGCACAAACAGACCATTCAACTAGTAGTATCACGAGCACCGTCATTATTATCCAACTGAATGATTTCCATCACAACTGGTACAATATCAATTGATATAACACAACTGTGTTTATCCATGGTAGTACGCAACTACTCAAACTGTGACGCATAGTCACAAACAGTGGAACAAATCCACCACAATAGTATATCTCTACTGTCTGGAGACAGGCAATCTCCATAACAATCATCTAATATCAGCTTGCACATAAAATATTGTTAAAATAAACTGAATCATCTGGGCCAATATTTCACTCACATCTGTGAGATCTGAAAGAATATCTGCCCTGGCTTATTATTCTCAAGCAATGAATAAGGATTGTTCTGATTTCTGAGCCTGGACCATTCCTCACCCTGGGCCATTCCTCTGACACTAAACAAAGTGTAACCTGGAGAGAATGAATCTACCCTAAGGAATGTCTGTCCCTGATTGCTGAGCCTGGACCATTCCTCTGACACTAAACAAAGTGCAACTTGGAGAGAATGAATACACCCTAAGGAATGACTATCTAAACCATTTCCCCTATTAACCACAAGAGGAAAAGACTGTCCTGTATCAACCTCCAAAATGGACCATTCCTCATGTTAACCACAATGAGAAATCGTTGTTCGATCAGGCAGGACAGTCTTCTTGAGTAACCCTCAATAAGAGAGACTACCCTAGACCACTCCCCATGTTAAACATAATGGGAATTCACTGTCTATGATACATCAACAATCTGAACCATTTACCATGTTAACCACAATGGGAAATCATTGTCTGTCAGAAATCTCAATCCACTTTCTGAACATGAAAGAATCTTCCCAAGTTGGACTATTTTTCAATCTCGAAAATAAATGTCTTCAATAATATTTTCAGTGCTCCCTCCCAACCCAGAGAGTCATTTCTTCCCTTTCAGCTAAGGGAGTTATTTCCATGATCCCTATCTTCTCTCGGAAATATGCAAACTTTATTCTGGATAGAGGTTTTCTCAGGATGTCTGCTGTCTGCTCATCAGTGGGGATATACTCGAGCTTTACCTCTCCTTCATGGACTTTATCTCAAATAAAGTAGTATTTGATCTCAACGTGTTTCAACCTTTCATGAAACACGAGATGTTCTGATAATCTTATACAACTCTGATTATCACAATGTATTATGGTCGATTTTGGAATCTGATCAAATAAATCGGAGATTAACTTCCTTAGCCATATTGCTTTTATGCATGCTTCACATGCTATGATATACTCTTCTTTTGCTGTGCTTAGTGTGACAGACTTCTATTTCCTGCTACCCCAAGATATCATAGCGGAGCCCAAAATTGAAACGCATACCTGAAGTGCTCTTTTTGTCTTCTGCACTTCCTACCCAATCTGAATCTGTAAATCCATGAAGATGTATATCACTGGATGCGGTATATCTTAAGCCATAGTTTATTGTCCCACGAATATATCTTAGGACATGCTTTTCAGCTATCCAATGTTCATGTCTAGGTTCCACCTAGAGCTGGCTTAGTGTATTCACGGCAGAGAAAATGTTTGGTCGAGTATTTACCAAATACATCAATGACCCAATCAATTGTCGATATAGTGATGGATCTACTGGATCAGAATCTGAATCTTTTACTTTTCTTATATCCGTAGTCATAGGAGTATCCATGGATTTTCAATCCATCATTCCAAACTTCTAAAGGATCTTTATTGCGTACTTTCCTTGACCAAGGACTACTTCACCACACTTATGCCATACTTCTAATACCAAGTAATAATGCATGAGACCTAGATCTTTCATATCAAATTCAGAAGCTAGTTTTTTCTTGCACTGGATGATTAGAGACTCTTCACCTTTTATGAATAGATCGTCAACATATAGTAGTAGAAATACAAGTGCATTGTCCATGACTTTGTAGTAAAGGTTTGGATCTGTATGACTCTTGGAGAAACCAAGTCTCATTAGATAGTTGTCCATTCTGGCATACCAAGCCCTTAGAGCTTGCTTGAGTCCATATAGGGCTTTCTTTAATCTGCAAACATGAGTGTCTCTGTAATGTACCTCAAACCCTTGAGGTTGTTCAATATATACTTATTCTTCAATTGCTCCATTGAGGAACGCTGTCTTTACATCCATCTGATGTAAGTTCCATCCCATGGAAGCGGCAAGAGATATGATAGCTCTAATGGAAGTATATCTAGCTACTGGAGAAAATGTTTTGTCATAGTCTTCTCCCTCCTTCTGGGAGAACCCTCTAGCTACGAATATTGCTTTGTATTTATCCACGCTTTCGTCTGCTGCATGTTTGATATTGTATACCCATTTTGAAGTTACCATTGATTTTTATTTAGTTCTAGGTACGATATCTGAATCAATGTTTTCACATGGTTCCATAGGATGATCAGGTTGTTTCTTTTCATCATTTTCATTTTCTGTGCTTTCATCATTAGGTTCTTCAATCTCTTCTTCTTCTATAGTTTCTTCTATGGATTTCTTGAAAGCCATCTTTTCATTGAATGTTATGTCTCTGTTGATTTCGATCTTGTGTTGTTCTGGAATATATATTCTATAAGCCTTGGATGAATCACTATATCCCATGAATATCCCCTTCTTTCCCGAGGGTTCTAGTTTATTCCTTTTATCCTTGGGAATGTGAGAGTAAACAAGACATCCAAATATTCTTAGGTTTTCCACATTAGGTTTCTTACCTAAGAAGGCTTCTTCTGGTGTCATGTCCTTCAATATACGATGAGGACTTATATTCTGCACATATATTGCTGTCATTGCTTCTTCTCCCCATAAGAACATGGATAGAACTTGAACATTCAGTAAGGCTTTTACGGTTTCTTTAATAGATCTTTTCTTTCTTTCTGCTACACAATTTTGTTGAGGATTATGAGGAACAATCAGCTCCCTCCTAATCCCTGCCGATTTGCAGAATGCAATGAATTCCTTTGAGGTATATTCTCCTCCATTATCTGTTCTTAAAGTCTTGATCTTCTTGTTTGTGAGGTTCTCTATCTCTGCTTTGAATTCTTGAAAATTGTTAAATACTTCATCTTTTGTCTTCAATAGATATAGCCAAGTCTTTCTTGAATAGTCATCTATGAATATTACATAGTATAGGGATCCTCCTAGAGATTTAATTGGCATCAGACCACAAACATCTGAGTGTATCAGATCTAGGATCTCCTTAGATCTATTGCTGCTGCTTGAAAATGGTTTCTTGATATTCTTTCCAAGAGAGCAACCTTTGCAGATTCCTTCATGTGTAGATTGCAATTCTGGTATACCTTCAACCATCTTTCTGAGAAAAGGTAATTCTTGATAATTAATATGAGCGTACCTTCTATGCCAAATTTCATTGGGATTGACTTCGTCATGTATGAGAGCTTCTTCATTTTGTTCTAGTAGTCTATACAGATTTCCTTCACGACTTCCAATAACCCTAGCATTCTCTATGCTGGAGTCTTTATGCCATAATAACACTTTTCCATACACAAAATCTATTCTGTTTCCTTTGTCTTCTAGGCAAGATATGGATACAAGATTCTTTTAAACCAGGTACATATAAAACATTGCTTAAGTGAACATTGTTACCCAATTTCAACTTGATGGAGGCTTGTCCAAATCCTTCGAATGGGTAAGTGATTCTGTCTCCAAGCTCTACCTTGTACGAAGTCATCTTCTCATTTAGGTTTGAGAGTCTGGCTTGATCTCCCGTCATGTGCCTAGAATCTCCACTATCGATTATCCACATGTCATCTTCAATCATTCCAGTGAGTGCTGAGTAGTGTAGAAGACTGATCGTTTCACTCATGTCTTCGATTGACTGGTAGCTAGTCATGCCTTGATCCAAAAATTCAACTTTGACATTTCTATCTTCCGAGAGAGCCAAGAGGTGCACTGAACTAAGATGCATATGAATATCTTCTCCTTGAGCGAGATGCTCCATCACAAGGTGCTGGATTTGAGATTTAGGGTTTCTTCAAATGCTCTTGCTAGTAACCCTAGCGGCAGTGTCTTGGAAGCTGCTCCTGCTAGTAACCCTAGCGGCAGTTCCTTAGCAATCTCAATATCCTAATGGCTATGTTTACTTCCAGCGTTTAGACTGAATGAAGGAGGTGTGGGCCCATAACCTGTTAGAATATGAAAGGATGTGCTTGTTTTAACATTGACAATATCACTATTGTCACCCAACCATAGGCCGAAGCCACCCTCTGAGCACCTTGACCTTGACAGTGAGAAGAATCCTGGTAGCAATCCAATAGCCAAGCACGGCTAATGCACCAAGCAAGAAAGTAACCAAAGTTGATCAGATAGTCCAACCCAAAACTGGCGCAACACCTTCCCCAGAACTTGCGCACAAGACTGCCAGACTGCAGTGTGCACAAGTGACTTCTGCAATTATGAGAATGTGTCAAATGAGATACTGGCGCCCTGTATTTATAGTATTCCTTGGCAGACTTTCCTGGGCCGACTTCTCCTTCTGGGTACTAATTAATTCATAATAATTATCTTTCTTCAGTCGACATCTCGTCTAGGGTTTCCTTCATTTATTTACTTCTTTTCGAAACATTCTAATATTGTCAAAGGTCACAATAGAGGTTCATACCTCCCGAAGCTACCATAATATCAACACATGTAACATGCAATACCCACTGCCTTTTCCCATAATTCATGTCCTAACCCGACACCATTGAACATGCACCTTGATTTTTTCATCAATGTCTTGTTCATCCTTTCTGCAACTCCATTCTACTAAGGTGTATATGGAGTAGTCTTCTACCTTTCTATACCATACTTCTTACAGAATTATTCGAATTCATTTCATTAGAACTCTCCACCATTATTTGTCCTCAACACCTTAATTCTTTTCTCTACTTGATTCTCCACAAGAGCCTTAAACTCTTTAAACCAATCAAAGGATTCATATTTCTTCTTGAGTAAATATATCCATGTATTCCTCAAGGATTCATCTATAGATGAGACATACTACACATATTTTACTAGTGATGGAACCGACATAAGTCCAAACACATCACTTTGCACCAATTATAAAATTCTCTCTACCCTCATTGCACCAGAGGGGAATCTTACCCGATTATGCTTCCCATATACACAATGTTCACAGAAACAAAATCCAAAGAGAATTTAAACATACCTTCAACCATTCCTTCACCATGTAGTAGTCGAAGGCCCTTCTCTTTGATATGCCCCAATCTTTGATGCAAAAACATAGTATTTTCTCTAGAGAATGTAGGAGTTTTTTCTTCTTCACCTCCAATCTCAAGAACAATGGAACTATTACACACATCACTAATAGTGCTTCCTTGTAGCTTATATAGAGTTTCAAACTAAATTCCCTGTTATCCCCAGTTCCTAGGGATAACTAAGGAGATGATGTCTTGAGGCCCTCAAGTTGCAAACATGGAGTATCAAGAGATAGCTTGACCAACAATGTCCACTTGCACAGACAAAGACCCACCTTGCCTCCACAATTCCAGGTTCATCACGACATTATCCACCACATCAGTTGGCTTCCAGAAGACAGTGGTTCTTTCTCCATGAGGAACAAGCCAAGTATCATGGTGAGTGTCATTTCAATATTTGAGGCATTTGAGTTTGTTGCATCTATAACTGCTTTTGATTATGTAACGTTTTCTTGGACACTATGCTCTTTGCCATGTTTCCCTTTGGTGGTTGACATTGCACCCTACTAAGTGGGTCACCCTTAGGGATAGGTTTTCTATTGGGAGGTCCAATGACATGTGTCTCATATGAAATTGATGGGACCTATGAAAAATAACTAATACAAAATGACAACTAAGGTGGAGCTTGTGTGGGCACTATTTTTCATGCTTAAGTAGAATCCCCACACATGAGTTAAACTTGGAGAAGCATGATGTGACCAAGGTAGAGTCAAGGTGGGAAATATTTTTCATGCTTAGGTAGAAGCCCCACCTTGGATTCAACTTAGAAACATCTTAAAAATACAAAAGGAAATAAAAGGGCTGGGAAAAAGGTTGCATTGAAAAAGAGGGTGCAACACACCCTCTACAAAGGCACCCATAAATGAGATACTACGATCCCTTGTATGTCATGAACCCCATGCCCAAGAGTCTTTCCCCCATCCATGTCACTTTGTCCAGATGTATTATAGAGGGGCCCACTTGGGAAACACTCCTAAACTTGAGGTACGATTCACCCAATAGGTCCCTTTGTCAACCCTCCCATACCCAAACTTGGAAAATTTCATAGGGTCTTTGAGCACTTGTTTATTTTGATGAGGTGGTTTTTGATGTACATTCTTATATGACTCTTTATTGATTTGATTTACTTATCATGATGCATTTGAATTGAGATCCTTGGAGGGCACATTCTTTGTCTTTGTAGGACCTAGTTGGTGGACAGATTTGGAAGAACAAACCTAGCTTGGGCTTCCTTGGGGCTTGAATCCCAAATATTGGATACCATGGACCATGCACTAGACAATGATGCTATCCTTTGGAGGCATGAGGAGACACCTCAGAGGACCTAACCTATCTCTTTTCTATCCCAATGATTTTCTCTTAAGGTTAAAACATCACTTTTGAGGAGCTTGATGTCGACCTAGGGCTAGGGTTGTGGTGGTGGTGCTGTTGTTGCTTGACACTTGGCATGTTTTGATGGGAGAAGGATTCAATTGGAGGAGGAATACCTAGCACATGAGAGGGAGGACCTAGAAGGGCCAACGATTTCCTCTCTCCACTCCAATGATTTTCAAGAATTTGCAAAACATCACCCTTTGGAGGGATGATGTCACATTAGGGTTTCTTTATGTGCATTTTTTTTTTTTAATTTAAATTTGAATTAAAGTCAAATTACTTTTTTAAAGGGGAAAAGTAAGGGTTTTTGACCCCTTAATTTTTGGTTTACCCTAAATATAAGTGGACAAACAATTTTATGAGAATTTGTATAAATAGAGATCAAACTCTTGTCATTTTAACATAACATTTTTGGAGAAGAGACTCGGCTGAAATTTGTGCCCTACTTGGGCATTTTTACATATCTCTCTTGTCACTTGCTCTTGTAATTGTTTTTCTTTAGCTATTGGATGGATGGATGATGCACTATATCAAGTGGAGGTCTATTTCTTAATCTATGGTGGATTTCCTTGGTTAAAAAGAGGTTTATCTTGTTAATGCTTGGACTAGGTAAGGAATCTTTGTTGCTATTGCTTCTTTTCTTGGTTTCAATGTTAATTTGCTTAAGCATTTTTGGGAGTATAAGTGCATCCCCACTAATTCCATTTTATTTGTCTTGAAATACTTTGTTGCATAAGGAATTCCTAGGAGGAGTAAAAGGGTTTAAACCTTCCTAGGGTTTTTCCTAGCGAGCTTAGCTTGCCTTGGGGAGTAAAAGGGATTACACCCCCAAGGAAGTAGCTCAAATAGATATTTAATTTTTTATACTCCATAACCCAATATTTAAAGGAACTTATCTTCTTGCATTGGAGAAACAAAACCATTGCATTGGGATACGTGAAAACATGAAATATTGTAATTGTCTAAGTTGAAAACTTTTTCTTGTGCTTAAGGCTTGTTTGGCCCACTAGGACATCTCGCTTATCTAATTATTTGTTGCTGCTGTAGTAAATTTAATCTAAATCCATTAGGGCTGCAACAAACTTCTCTTTACTTCAACCATAACTCACTTTTCAACCATCAAAAGTTGCTAATAAACTTCCCCTATAATCTACTAGTCTCAACGCACTTCTTAGGTGGTTTACTTGCTTGTTTTGTGGGTTGAAATTTTCTGCTGTAGAAAAAAATTGCTACATCCCTTTTGATGTTACAAATATACTATGAAAACTTCTTATAACAACCCTCTAATACCACTAAAGTTTGTGCTAAAGTGTTGGGAATTTATCTACATGTTTTGTGCTTCATTTCTCAACCAATATTTGATGCTTTAAGTGGATAAATATGTAGTAGTTAGTTTTTTTCCTTGCCAATATATATTCTTGTTTACTACTGCAATTAGGGACAACACGTTTAACTTTATTTTCCACTTAACCTTAAGCTTGTATACATGTTTCTTCTTGTGTCTCGGGCATGTACAAACATATTCCGCAGGTACTCAAGCACTTTGGCAACTATAAACCATATTTGAGACTCATTATCAAGATATATCTCACTTAGTGTCTTGACCTATAGGGGTTTCACTTCCATACTCTCATTTTCCACTTCATTTCCCCCTAGGGTCACCCGTGACTCCGCCATGTGTTGGATTCTTCCTTCACAAAAGTGAGGGAGGGTTTATTTGAGGTGATAGTGGGTAAGATCTCCTATCGTTATCACCATCCAATGTATTGGGTTGGGATTTTACCAACCTACAGTTTGCGTGATAACACTACCTTCAACAATAAAATTGGTCCTTGAACCATCTTGTAGATTTCTTTTTTAAACAACATCTTTACCCCTACATAGTTCATTTTTCTTACATAAATCAAATTGTTGGCAAATCCTGGGATGTGGAGAACACTAGGGAGTGTTCTAAACCTTCCATCCATTAGCTTCAACTTGAATTTTCCTCATCGTATGATCTTGGTTTTCGAGTCACCACCTAAGAAAACATCACCTCCTCATACCTTTCATATTCACAAAACCACTCCCTATGGGGAGTCATATGAAAGGATGTGCCTGAGTCAACCATCCACGCCTCATGATCTGCATGTGTGCTTGAATAATCCAACTACAAATCCCCTCCTTCTTCCAAGGAGGTTTTTGCTTCTGTAGAAGGAGAATCTTCATATCCCTTCCGGCCTCTATCAACACTTTTGGATCTACATTACATCTTGTAGTTCCCTTCTTTCCCACATCTCCAACATACCTTTACAAAATTTTCAGGATATTTATATCTACCCTTAGATTTAGATCTCCCACTTGAGGACTTAGATTTATTTCTTTCCTGGGAGAGCTCTCTTGCAAATAATGCATCTACGCTCTATCCTTCCATGTTATTCCACCTCATCCCCTCTGAAAACAAGGATGAGACCACATCATCGAAAGTTAAAGTAGTTGTATTACTACCTATGGCCACAACTATACTATCCCATGAGTCTAGTAAAGAGAATAGTAAACTAATAAACTTGTCTTCGTCGGAAATATTAATATCAATAGATAATAGTTGACTTACCACAATATTGAAGGCATTCAGATGCTCTGTCACTGATTCTCCATATTTCATCCTCAGGTTATGCAACTTCTTCCGCAGGTAAAATTTATTTACCAGGGACTATGATTGATACAAAGTCTCCAACTCATCCCATAATGCTTTGGTTGTTGCTTCCCCTGACACATTCAATAATACTAAATATGAGAGACACAACCAGATTGTGCTCTTCTCCTTCCGATCTAAATTTTTCTAGTCATCCGTTGGTGTTCCTATAGGTGCAGTACCTGGATCCACCATGATCCACTATTCTTTGTCTACCAACAAATCTTCCATCTTGAGCTTCCACAACTCAAAAATTTTCCCATTAAATTTATTGATCTCTATTTCCGAACTACTCACCATTTCTTTTCACATGAAGAATCAATACTACAAATCTCCCACTGTAACAAGGCTTATCACATACTTGAGCCAAACCCTTAGCCACAAAGGCATCCCTACAAAGCCCAAAAAAAATCTGATACCAAATGTATATTTCAACCTTGTACAATAAATTACAACAAACAAATTCTTAATAAAAAAAGAAAAGATACAATGGCACACACACACACACACACACACACACACATTACACAAATATTTTACCCTCGAAACCCAAACCGAGAAAACCAACAACCTGTTTAGAGTCACACCTCTAATATTTTATTCATCATACGTTCATTGTTTACAATACAATACAATATATAATATCTTGCAGCATTTAAAATCCCTAATCCATTGACTCATATTAATCAAGAACCCTAATTCCTTAACTAGAATTATAAAACCATTGCAAAAAACCATGTGCCAAAACATGGATGCAAAAAAATTCAAAAACTATATTACCCCCTAC
>JZKD02S1679848.1:668539-685188 GCA_000966675.3 Picea glauca | reverse complement strand
GGGGGGTAGCTCCCCCCCCTGCTCCTAGAACAATGCAAACACTAGATCTAGTCATGTAAATAATATAACACATACCCAACACTTACATTCAAGGATGCACAACTTACACCAATCATACAATTCCTAGATTTACTCAAGCACAAAGACTTGCAAATAAAACAAGTATTCAATTCTATTATACAAGCACATTCATTCACGAATGTAATCACAAGAAAAAACCATTCATTTTGTACACTAACACAAAGTGCAACTACTTATCTGTTCACATGCTATAGCCAACTAACTGACTGTGGGTGAATTCCTTTCCACCCAATTGTAGGCTCAGATGCACTCAAACTCTGCACTTTTCCCACCCCTATGCCAAACCATGATACCACCAAGGAATCTCTTGGGTTCTCAACATTCTCATCTTATATCTGTATCCTCTATTGTCCAAACCCTAGGAACCCCTTCTTCTCTATGCATCCTCTTCTCTTGCATCCCCCCCCGATCAACACACTTCTCTAGCACGCGCCCTTGAACTTTTCTCTCCGCCTTCCTTCTGTTAGAAGAAACTCATGGAGTAAACCCGAGGACTTAAAAAATGGGTACTTTGTTGTACCTTTTTCTGACATTTTCTATTTTCCTATACAATATTCCATGCCTCCATTCATTGAGGGTGGTTGGTTTCCCAACTACCAATCCTACCTCATTAATTAATTTTCTTTGAGACCAAGAAAAAGGGGAAATATCTTATTATTCAAAAAATAAATAACTCAACAAGAAGCTTGGGTTCTCTTAGCATAATGAGCACCTCTCTCTTTACTCTAGTGGTATCATGGCTAGTACTCAAGGCTTCACCCCTCAATAAGTTGTTTGGATTCTATATTACATGTTTACATTGATTGCAAGCCATAGCATGGAAATATTATCTCCATGCTGAGATAATCAATATTAATCATAATTAATTACAAGTTAATTCAGGGGATTAAAATTGGGGTGTTACAGGAGATCAACTTCTAGGGAGCCCCCCTCAGTCCAAATCTAGCCTACATTTCTAATGGGAAAGAGCCAGAGAAGTCATTTGAAACATAGGGTGATATAGGAAACAAGGAAGGAATGAAAATGCAAAGGGAAGAGGAAGATAAACCTATGGTGGGCATGGAAGAGGTAGAAAATTTCGAAGATGTAGAACTTACATTTCCAAAACAAAAATCCAAAGAAACGAAGGCAACAAATTCTATAGATGATGAGATAGAAGATATGGCATCGTAGGATAAATTTTCATGGATATCTAGAAGAAAGACCACTAGAACCTTGAGGGAGGAGTAGGTGAATAAGTAAATAATGATGGGTTCCCAACAAACCCTTGAAATAATGATAGAAACCCCCTGAAAGTACCAGGAACTAGCCTACCCCCAACATTGGGATCCTTTAAATTGTACAAATAATGTCATTGGTCTCCTAGAATTGCAGGGGGGTGGGAACTAACCCAAAAGAAACTAAAGTACAAGATATAATCAAGTTGGAAAATCCCTTTATTGTCCTAATCTAGGAGACTACAATACAATCTTTGGAAGCAATCAAAATTGGGAAACAATTATGGAAAGGTAGAGAATAAATAGCGAAAGATTCAAGAGGGGAATTTGAGGAAATATACACCCTTTGTAACATGTAGGAGGTAAGTCTGGAACTCTCCTTTCAAACCCAAAATTGGATTCTCACCAAGTTCAAATTCAAACAAACTTGTAAGATAATATCTATGTTTAACATTTACATGCATATAAGTTATATGGAGACATATATCAGTTGGTTTTCCATTCTCAATCTTAAGGAAACCGAGGTCGCTAAGGATTGCATCATAGCTGATGAATTTAATGTAACCATTCACATTTCAGAGAAAAGGGGTGAAATAATTGTCTGAGATCCTTTAAGAGAGAAGATGGAGGAGTTGATAGTTTATTGGGATCTCCTTGACATCAAACCTATTAAAGGGAGGTACACTTGGACCAAAAAGAGATCAAAACCATGACATATTGCAACTATATTAGACATATTTTTGGTTCATAGAAACTTCCTTATGCAGGACTAAACCTTCAAGTCCAAAATTATTCCTGCAAGCACCTCGAATCACAAACCTATTTCTCTTTATTTTAAGGAAAATATAGACTATGGTCCACTTGCCTCCAAGTTAATCCCCATATGGATGAAATCCAAGAGTGTTGTTGAATTATTTAACCAAGTGTGGAAAACATGGATTTCGGGAACACCAATTTACATATGGGAACATTAAATTAAGTTGGTCAAGAGACCCATGAAGGAATGGGCCAAGGAGTTTTTCACCTCACTAGTTGTTGAAAAAGAGAACATCAAATCTAAACTAGAAGAGATGCAACTAAAAATGGAAAGTGAAAAATTCACACAACAATTGGAGGAGGAAGAGGCAGATTTACAGAAGTACAAGTCACTTACCAAGGCTATGAAACTAGAAGAGGAGAATTGGCATCTAAAATACCACAATATATGGCTCAAGGTAGGTGACAAGAACATATGATTTTTTCACAAGTAGGCTAAGGCTTGATTGTCAAGGAAAAATGTGAAGGAGATTACCTTGGAAGACAACACCAAAATATTCCATTTCGGGGAACTAAAGGAGGTATCTAAACAACATTTCCAAAACCTCATCCCTTAGCAAAATGAAGTAGATACAAATAATGTGGATGAGATGTTGGATCATATTCCAAAAATTATAACAAATTGAGAACAAATATCCAATTAGGCCCACTGAGGAGGGAGAAATAAGGAAGGCAATTTGGAGCTTAGATATAGACAAAGTGCGAAACCTGGATGGGTTCTCCATATATTTTATAGGAAATTTTGGGACCTTATTAAACATGATCTTATAATAATGTTGACGTATTCCCAATGATATTGTAAATTAAGTGGAAATATGAACTCGTCCTTCATGAAACTTATCCCCAAAGAAGAAAATCCCTCCTCCTTTGCTATATTTAGAACTATATCTCTTTTTAATGATTCATATAAAATCATGACTAAAATAATTGTTGTTTGTCTTATAAATTTATTTTCCAGGATTATTTCTGTTAACCAAGGTGACACTACTACATTTGGCCCATTTTAAGACGTTTTTTCGATGCCAATCTGACAGATTCTCATTTGGGTTTTGACGAACACGATTCCTAACTATTAGTCGAATCACTTTCGTCACACTTGCGACAAGAGAACTATTTTTTGCAATTGCGATGCAAGAAACTACCATGTGGCGTCTGTAGAGAGGTTTTATGAAACATATGTTCTTCACAAAAAATCATCGTACTATTGACACTCACATCATTGTCTCTATGGCGATGAATGGGTCTGCCACGTGGAATATTCGATGAAACCATCACCAAACAACCCGTTGTTGTTGAACTGACAAAGTAAGTTGCTACTGCAACTTAGCAGCCCATAAGTACTATAGGAAAGATGACACACATTCCATCGAAACTGTGACTTTATGGTCGACGATCCACGTCGGCGTACTGACGTTGTATGGTGCCCAGTCCATCAGTGATCCAATTATATGGCGCAATAAATTTGACATATGCATGACACCATGGTCGAAAACGTCCATCGATGTTGCGATGCATTGGAGCTCCAATATTGTTATAACGATCGTCGGAGGTTTGAGAACGATATGATAAAATGAAAAAAAAATGAAATTGCATCGGATATAGTGAGCAGGTTGAGAAAGATGTAGATGACAATGTTCTCGATATATGATGATATAGACAATTAGGATTAGTGTTTCTCTTGTTTCATAAAACCCCAATTCAAGTTGTTCTGAGCGTCCATAACTAAAAATGCACAGTCACACTTTAAAAATTCTTTTTTTGATTTTAAACTGCAATTTAATCCCTTGTTTAGAAATGCATGTCAGGCTACAATAAAATGCATGCCTAGGTCTTAACACCCTTGCAATCTGAGTGGTTCAATTTTCCGAGGGTTTCTTAGATAATTTTACACTTGTCTACATATTTAGATTTTCATTTGCGAACATAAAAGCGACTGCTATGTAAAAGAGGTAACATCTACCTTGTAAATTGAGAGACCAAAACAATAGAAAGTGAACTAAGGGAAATGCATGCCTATGCTTCTGTAAATCTCCAAATAGAGTTATCTAGGTTTTGGGGTGAATTTATTAAAATTATAAATATTTATATATCATACAAAGTGAATTATAAAATGACTAAGGACTTCTATCTTGAACCATGATTCCAAACTTTTTGTAAAATGGAGGGTAAAATCGTCTTACTATAAAATGCATGCTTAGGACTCATATGACCTCCAAGTTGAGTGGTTCCAATTGTGGAGTTTGTATTTGATCATTTTACATATTTTCATACTCCAGTTGTGCATTTTGAAACCAAAAACCCTATCTTGTGCATAAATACTAAAATTTGCCTTGTAAATGCAAAATAATGCATAAATGGAAAATTGCATGAAAATGAGGCATAATGAGAAATGCATGCCCTAGGAAGAAAAATAAATGTATGGTGTTTTTAATTTACAAGTTACAAGTTTCAAGATTGTCTATTTGTTGTAAACCCTAAAGAATGCATAATAGCATGATTTGTGCCCAATATTTAATAAAGGGTTGAAATATACATGAATGTTTGGAAACTGTGCACACATAGTAACTAAAATGGAAAAATAAGTACTAACTACCTGCGTCTGTGAGATCAATGAGGAAAGATATTGTACAACCACATCACACCTAGGCTAGTTGTTAGTTGCATTTCCATTGCAAAGACCTACAAAAATCATAAGAGAATACAAGGTTATATGATATAATAATAATTTGTTTCTTATGCTACCCATACCATTCTAATTGTATTCACCTATGCAACTACTATCTTTTTTGATTTTGTGAGGCCAAATACTCGATCTTGATATGGAAAGGATACTTAGCGAGATGGTGGTGGATCTGAATAAATGATGGGTACTCAATTAACAAGATCTGGTTTTGGATTTGTAACTAGGAGAATACAACCTGGGATAGGAAAGAACGTGGGGAAAGGTGTTGGTTATTAATAAATGAGGTAAATTGAATCACCCGACATATTCACTGGTTCTTGACCTGGAATTGTTAACTATGAATCTTTATATCCACCGGGAATTGGATCTACCTCCACCCTTGCTTCCCAAACTAGATATGCACTTGGAATTGGATTTGAAACAACTAACACTGGGTCAAATGCTACTAAAACTACAAGTTCTTAAACATATGCTTCTATTTAAAACCGGTCAACTACAATCACCCTTGGAACCCAACCAACTTGATCTCAATATGGAACTAATTTAGGAATTGGAATTGGAGAGGAAAGCCCACCCCAACCTCCCTCCATTTTCTCATTAAATAAATAAATAGACATATCAACATGTACGAGACTCTAGAAATACTAAAATGGAATACCTGATTGAGAAAAATACTTTTTATTTATTTATTTTAAATTGTAATTTATGCTCTTGTGTAGAAATGCACACCCAGGTCTTAACACCCCTACAATTTGAGCAGTTCAAGTCTCTGAGGGTGTCTTGAATAATTTTACACCTATCTACATATTTAGATTTTCATTTACAAACATAAAAGCGGTTGCTGTGTAAAAGAGGAAAAGTCTACCTTGTAAATTGAGAGACCAAAATAGTAGAAAGTGACCTAATGTAAATGCATGCCCATGCTTCTATATAGCTCCAAATTAAGTTATTTAAGTTCGCTACATGAAAATTATTCCCACATAATTTTGGGCAGAGTTGCATATGCTACAACTCTACCCACAATCCAATGGGAAGAGATGTGAAAAATCTTCCCATATGGAAACTCTACTCACTTGCTTGTGGCCAAAGTTGCAGATGCTACAAATCTACCCATAAACCCGTGGGCAGAGATGTGGCAACACTACCCACATGGAAACTCTTCCCATAGGCATTTGGGAAGAGATGTGGCAACTATGCCCATAGACATGTGGGAAGACTTGTAGATGCTACAAATATACCCACAGGCCTATGGGTAGAGATGTGGGATCTTTGGGCACAATTGTAGATGCTACAAATCTACCCATGGGCTCGTGGGTAGATCTACAACTCTTCCCATGGGCCTGTGGGTAGAGATGTAGCAACTCTTCCCACAGGCCCGTGGGAAGAGATGTGGAAAATATGGATACCCTGGATGAATTCCCACATCTAAATCTATTTTGGGTGGAAGCAGTTCAAGGTAATGATAAAGTTCCTCAAGTTCGGTTCTGTACCAAATATGTATGACCACAAGAAATGAATATGATTGGTTATCTAATATGAAAAATACAAGTTCACCATGGGAAACCTATATAATCCTTCTATAGATAGTATTTTAAAATAATGCATTCTATATCACAAAGTATAAGTCATTCTTTTAGTTTGAAGTGAACAGCCCACATATCCAAAGAAAATCTAACTTGACACCATTTCCCTAACCTTTTCCTTCAACAAATTTGTTACAAATAACCAAATGATATTTACAAGTTTATCCACAATACTTTGAACGAAGGGAAATGCACACCCATGCTTCTATATAGCTCCAAATAGAGTTATCTAAGTTTTGGGGTGAAGTTAACAACAATATAAAAAACCAATGCGATGAATCCGAAAGAACTTTCTCATCACAACAATGGTCGCAAAAGTCTTAGAACAAAAAAAACATTCTAAATCTTTATATATCATGCATAGTGCATTATAAAATGACTAAAGACTTCTACCTTGAACTAAGATTCCAGACTTTTTGTAAAATGGAGGGTAAAACCATCTTACTGTAAAATGCATGCCTAAGACTCATATGACCTCCAAGTTGAGTGGTTCGATTCGTGGAGTTTGGATTTTATCATTTTACATCTATTCATACTTTAGTTGTACATTTTGAAACCAAAAACACTCTGCTGTGCACAAATGATAAAATTTTCCTTGTAAATGCAAAAAAATGTATAAAGGGAAAAATGCATGAAAACGGGGCATGATGAGAAATGCACACCCTAGGAAGAAAAATCCATGTATGGTGTTGTTAATTTACAAGTTACAAGTTACGAGATTGTGGATTTGTTGTAAACCCTAAAGAATGCATACTAGGGTGATTTGTGCCCATAATTTAGTAAAGGGTTGAAATATACATGAATGTTTGGCAATTGTGCACACACACTAACTAAAATGGAAAAATGAGTACTAACTACCTGCATCCATGATCTCGATGAGGCATGCGCATATACAACCACATCACACATAGGTTATTTTTTAGTTCCATTTCCATTGAGAAGACCTGCATAAATCATTAAAGAATACAAGGTTATATGACTGAATAATAATTAAATAATAAATAGACATATCAACATGTACGATACTCTAGAAATACTGAAATGGAATACCTGATTGAGAAAAATACTTTTTTATTTTATTTTAAACTGTAATTTATGCCCTTGTTCTGAAATGTACATTGGGCTTCACTAAAATGCACGCTCAGGTCTTAACACCCCTGCAATTTGAGTGGTTCAAGTTTCTAAGGGTGTCTTAGATAATTTTACACCTGTGTACATACTTAGATTCTCATTTAAAAACATAAAAGTGGTTGTTGTGTAAAAGAGGCAAAGCCTACCTTATAAAGTGAGAGACCAAAATAGTAGAAAGTGACCTAATGGAAATGCACGCTCAAGCTTCTATATAGCTCCAAATTTAGCTATCTAAGTTCACTACATGGAAATTATTCCCATAGAATTATGGATAGAGTTGCAAATGCTACAAATCTACCCACAGTCCTATGGGTATAGATGTGGCAAATCTGCCCACGGGTCTAATGCCAGAGTTGCAGATGCTACAACTCTACCTACATACCTGTGGGAAGAGACATGGTAACTCTACGCATAGGCCTATGGGCCTCTATGGAAACTCTTCCCATAGAATTGTGAGAAGAGTTGTAGATGATACAACTCTAGCTACAGGATTGTGGGCAAAGATGTGGTAACTCTTCCCACAAGCCCGCGGGAAAAGATGTCACAACTCTGCCCACAGGCCTATGGATGGAGTTGTAGATGCTGAAAATCTACCCACAGACCCGTGGGAAAATATACAACTCTTCCCACTAGCTTGTGGGTAGATATGTGGCAACTATGGATACCTTGGATGAATTCCCACATATAAATCTATTTTGGGTGGAAGCAATTCAATGTTATTTCACATAAATCACAAAGTTCCTCAAGTTCAATTATGTACCAAATATGTATAACCACAAACAATGAATATGATTGGATATCTACTATGAAAAGTTTCACCATGGGAAACCTATATAATCTTTCCATAGATAGTATTTTAAACTAATTCATTCTAGATCATAAAGTATAAGTCATCCTTTGGGAGGTGCATGCCAAAGAGAGTGGGGAGAATTATGGTGGAATGAAAAGTACTAAGTTGGATTTTCTCTATGTTAGACCGTGGTAGTTGACACAATGTTAAGATGCCATGGAATATGCAAAGACTTGCAACAAGTGTCAACTAGTTGGTCACCCTTATTCATGTAATGATATTTCATTGCAACCCATTGTGATATTGTGAATTTTATTAGTAAATAAGACATAAGAAATTAAAATCGAAACAACAGACAAAGATACAAGGTAACAAAATTTGAATATCCTTTTAGTATGAAGTGAACATCCCACATATCCAGAGAAAATATAACTCGGCACCATGGCCCTAACCTTGTCCTTTAGAATACCTACATAAATAATCAGAGAATAAAAGGTTACATGACTAAATAATAATTAAATAAATAAAAAGACATATCAACATGTATAAGACTCTTGAAAGACTAATGTGAAATACCTAAATGAACTTCTCATGGTTTCACGAATAATTTATTCTATATTGAACACAACCAACCATGTGAAGGTGGAAGCTCACCCCCCCTCTCCGCCCCTCACATCACTCTAAATTCCACATACCCAATCTATCTACCAGAAAATAATTGAAAGTAGCATAGTATGATTCATGCATAGAAAGTAGCAAAAAAAAATTCAAGGTAAATGAAATAAAGAATGTGTGTGCATATATGTGGTTTTGTACATTCAAAGCATATAACATACATCCATAAGAAGGCAACAACAAATAATATATATTAGTATATTTTATCATCAAAATATGTTTCCATTATACATGTTTCTCATAACATACATCCATAATAAGGTAGCAAAAAATAGTATATATTAATATCTTTTATCATCAAAATATGTTTCCATGTATGTTTCCATTATACATGTTTCTCATAATATATACAATCACTTCTTTTTCTGTTTTTTAGTTTTAAGAAATATGTCGATTGGCTCATCCATGTCTTGATCTGCTTCAGTTGTTGGGACCTTTGTTGGTGTTGATTCAATATGCATGATTTGACGCATTATACATCTATTCAAGTACTCTCCACGACATACAAACCATTGTTGAGGGACCTCGACTATAATAACAAAAATGGTTAAATTGACATGTTCAGTTATTATTCATAGAAGTAGTTCATTAATGCAAGTATCGTTACAATGTTGTTTACTAGGTTGACTAGTCAAGACCATTGGTTCGACTGCCATGTGTTCCTGCTCTCACCAGGCATTCTCATCTACATGATCTGCCATCAAAACATGAAAATTAATAAGTACACCATCTGCAAGTAAATTTTAATAATTTTATTAATCCATACTTATGATTTTACAACCATAATACCATCATGGTCAGGTTGCACACTACCATCATTGGGTTGCACTCCACCGTCATGGCCAGGCTGCAGTCCACCATCATCTACATGCACTCCACCATCATGGCCAGGATGCATAACACCATTAGGATGCACTCCATTGTCATGGATGGACTGCACACCACCATCATCAGATTATACTCCAATGTCATTGGGCTATCATCCACTGTTGGCCTCATTATTGTTGTTTCTCTCTTTCTTAAAACATAAAGGCACATTCATTTATGGGTGAAATTAATAGTGAATAGATTTTACAAGTAATCAACAGTTAAATTCCATTTATTTTACTTACAATGTCGTTCAAAGGGGAGGATTGTGTTTTCCCCATGCTTTGTCGATGTTCAACCACGGCTTGAAATCCACACTTGAAACCGAGCCATAGGTCTTCTTCTGTGGTCATAGTTTTGAATTGAGCCCCTCGCATTGCACAAGATCTCAAATTTGGATTATTGGATGCAATTAAATAAAAATTGGATGATGATAGGAATGATATGGTTAATTATTTGGTACTTACAATTCATGCTTTTAGTTTCACATAACCACCTTGGCCAAGTTTGTGTTGCTCGTGTCTTTCTAGTTTTTCCTTGGTTGATTTGGAAGTGTCTGGGAGCCTAGAAAAGGTTTCCAATAGGTTATATATCATAAATTTTATATATAACTAACAAAAATTCAACATGTTAAATTCAAAATATGATATACCTTCCTGGTCTAGGTGGCGATTTTCCTTCTTTTCTCATTGTCTTCTCCTTTTCATCCTCCAATAGATTCTTCCACTCAACCTTAGGAATCATAGAAGGACACTCATACCTAGGGTTTGTTTGCAAATTATCCCTACATTGGTCCCTCACATATTTCAAATATGTACCAACCAATGAGGTAACTCCAATTTTGTTGAAGGAATCACCGAATAGGCCGACCAAGTGGTCAATAAGTTCCTTCTTTAAACTGGGATTTTGAGCATTCCACCGAGTCCGTATGGTGGGCCCAAAAATATCTAAGGCCTTGTCATTCATAGGCTTAAAAAATTTGTTGTTTCCTACAAAACAATATGATCATTAATTTAAAATAACCGTAGAGATGTATGTTTCAATTAGATAATTGGAAATAATTAATAAATACTTGTGATTTTTTGTATCTTTATCAAAACAATGTTCCCGTCCACCAAAAATGAAAATAGAAGTGTTCCCTTGCTAGTAACATGTGACGATCCAGGAAAACAATATGTAGAATCACCAATTGCCTCATATCCACCATCAAGTGCTTGGTCTGGTGTGCACTGCATCGAAAATGTGTCATGGCCCCCAGAAGGTTCATTCATCTCAATCACGGGGTTGTCATCCACATGCAGAGAGCCAAAGAGCCTTGCAAGTATGTGGCTCGTGGTAGGACGTTATGGTGTTTGAGCATCGCTTCTACCAAAACCATCCTTATGAGAAGGTTGTTGAAGTTTTATGAATAATTCCTATAAAAAGAAAACATATTTTTTTTAGATCATATAAAAGTAGAAAAACAAAATTCATAAATGAACATAAGTGATAAATAACCTTTTAAAAATATGTTGCTTACCGTAGATCATTTTATTTCGTCCATCAAAACTCTGCATCTTTGTGCGATCTCCTCTGTTGGTTCATGCGTAAACAACTCAATAAGTTTAATGTTTTTTTTCTTACAACCTTTTTAATTGTGTCAACCGGGTCCAATTCAAACATATCCTCATAGTTTCCTACATTTTCAAATACATCATGTGTCGACAATTACATTTATCAACATAAAAACAAGTTAATTCAATTTTTTTTTGATTGGGGAAATCATCAACTAGTCGGGCACGTACTCGTGTGATACATGGTCATGTTATCTAACTGCTACCACTACCACCCTAGGCATGCCAATGCGGCCCCTCACGTGGTACACAAGGCTAGTCAAGGGTTTCAAAACAGTGACTTCACATAATAGAGTGAATTAAAAATACACTCCATCACCCACTGTTATACACCTCATGGGAAAGTTAATTCAATTATAAAACCAATAATAAAATTCACTTTAAATGGATATGAATATTGTTAGTCGTTTACCTGCTTCAAGGTTGGTTCCTTCCCACGACCACCCTACCAAAATATAAGAAGCATTACATATTAAAATGTTACATTATAATATGAGAAGAATGAGATATTAAAATGAATGTTAAAGATAAAAAATAAGTTGTCTAAAATCATAACTCTACTATAAATGCAAAAGAAAAAGAATAATGAGAAAAATGCTCAAAAATGAATGAAACTGAGGAATGATGAAACATGCACGCCCATGTCTTAACACACCTGCAATTTGAGTGATTCAAGTTTATGAGGGTAACTTAGATTATTTTACACATGTCTACATATTTAGTGTTGTGTTTGCGAATATAAAAATGGATTTTGTGTATAAGAGGCAAAATCTACCTTGTAAATTGAGAGACCAAATCAGTAGAAAGTGCCTTAATGGAATGCATGCCCATGCTTCTATATAGCTCCAAATTTAGTCATCTAAATTTGGGGTGAAGTTAATATCATTTTGAATCTATCTATATCATATGGAGTGCTTTTTCAAATGAGAAAGGACTTCTACCTAGAACCCAAATTCAAGATCTTTTGTAAAATGGATGGTAAAACTAAATTGCTATAAAATGCACACATAGGAATCATATGACCTCCATAATGAATGATAAAATTTACGGAGTTTGTGTTTTATCATTTTTCATATATTCCTACTTTAGCTGTGCATTTTGAAACCAAAAAACCTCTACTGTGCATAAAGGTTAAAAACAACTTTGTAAATGTAAACAAATGCATAATGGGAAAATTGCCTAAAAATGCATGAAACTAGAGCATTGTGAAAATGCACGCCCAGGTCTTAACACACCTAAAATTTGAGTGGTTCAAGTTCACGAGGGTGTATTATAGTTTTTACATCTATCTACATATTTAATATTGTGTTTGCGAACATAAAAGTGGTTGTTGTGTATAAGAGGCAACATCTAGCTTGTAAATTGAGAGACCAAATCAGTAGAAAGTTGTTGACATTTGAATCCGTTAGGACTGAAACGAAAACCTCACGGGGATACAAATACCCCTGTGTTTTTATAGAGGTGGTACTCCTCTTTGTTTTTATATTTTCTTGGAATTCTAGATTTTAAAATAATATAGGTCCTTGAGGGAGTCTACCGTGATATTCAAAGAAATATAGAGATTACAAAAAAATGTATATATATTTTTAACGAGAGTTCCTGAGAGATTACCAGGGACCTCACACATCACATACTTGAAAAAGATAAACAAAATTTCCTCACATCCATCATAGTTAAACTAAATATTTCTGATCACATAAAATAAAAGAAGATGGTCTGCATGCATAAGAGAACTTTAATAGAGTAAACACACGAGGAGCTCAAATAAAGATAATGATAGATCAATCTAAAATATTTAATAGTCAAAACTCAGAGTTATAAAATACAGTCAAAACTGATCCCAAAATAGCTCTCTTGAGATTTCTGAAAAACATAGAGTCTATTACAAAGCCTTGAAATTTAAATGCATTTGTCCTTAGGACTGGGATTGGGGCTCTCGTGGAACATAAAGAAAATATAAAAAAAAAAGTAAGCTGTGGAAAGAAGATGGTGGGAGATGAAAGAGTAGCAAGACATGGAAAGAAGACATAGAGAAGTTATCATATTTTTGTTAAACCTTTCTAGTCAAATAAGTGGAGTAACTGGATGAAAAACTGATAAAGAAAGCAATATATGATCAACATGAAATTAATATGATGGTCTCTCTCCTTTTTTCACTTGCTTGTTGCTGTCCATTTATTGTCTTCATTGACGGTTATAGGAACCATCTCAATTGCTACTTCTTTCCCTTCTTTGGTTAATTTGTCAATTGCCTTTTTAAACCAATTTTCAATGTAGTTTTTCATTGGTGCAATGTTTATTTCATGCCTAATTTTAATATTGAATAATTCACCTTCCAAGTCTGTTAAGTCATGATAAATTCCATGTATTTCCTCGTCAATATATTTATTTTTCACGGAATAATCAACTAGCCAATTGTTTATTTCTTCTTCATTATATTAGAGTATGCCATAAATTGTTTTAGGTGACAACCCCTTAAATATCTCAACTTTTCTGTCAAATTTTTTCTTTGTTAGAAACACTGAATTGATAACTAACTTAGGGTCCTATACCTCATTAGTTCTTCCTACCAGATCTATATCCATGAGTCTTTTGAACAATTCTTCTTTTTTTATTATGGCTTTGCTGCATGCTTGGACAATGTTATTCAAATTATTAATCTTTTCCTTCCAACAAGCATTTAGCTGTTTTATTCGAATTGGAGAAGGCATATCCTCTTCTCTTATTTTTAATTCCGTCATGTTTGAGACTTTAATTCCAAATGGCAAGATAAATCAGTGTAGAAACCTTCTCCATTCTTTAAATCAGCTTGCAGATACTCATGGAAGGCATGTGCCCTTGAGCCAAAAGAAACAATATTTTTTGATAACTCCCATGCTTATGCTATTAGTGACATTCTATTTTTAATATTTTTCTCTACATAACTTCGGACTGATGTGAGTAAACTTGAATATCCTTTCAACTTAATGGAGGGTGTAGTTGGTTTAACCATTGACAAAGGACTTTCCAGGATTGGAAAAGGCATTAAGACATTTTCCAATTCTCTGATCCTTTCTTTTAACTTAGCATTTTCATCTTCCAGATCATCAATAAAATTATCAAGAGCATCCCCGATTTACCTATGGATTTTAGAAATTTGAGACGTCCGCATGTCCTTCAGGTCGAACTCTGAGCAATATTTTCTCTTTTTATTTTTTTGATCACCTATTTCTACAATCAATTTGTTAGACTCTTATAAAAAAAAACACTTTGAAAAGTGAAGGATTCCTCTTTCACTAAAGGTCTCATTTGCAACAACTTCCAATAAATAATTTTCTTGAGTCATATTTTCTAGCTGTTCCATCGCGAGAAATATTTTCTCAATATCTGCCTCTAGCTCCATGTCATCTAGAGAAAAGATTTGGATGTCGTTTTCTACAAGATTATCCTCTTCCTCTTGTACTAAGTTCTTCCTTTTCTTTCTCAGAGGGAGATTACGTGAATTCTTGATTTTCCCAGGGAGAGGATTCTTCTCTCCTCCGCCACTTGAGAGTCGTTGGAGAATTTCTCTGGGATGTGGTATTTTTGGGAATATCAACTGGAGACTGGGTGCTCCTTTCATTGTGACCCTTTCCTTTTTTCTTATAAAACTCATTAGTACTGAGTACTGTTTCTAGGTCACCAACATCATGTACATGAGTACTTTGGTTGTTACCTTCTTCTTCTTCATTCAAGATAGTCTGGATGAATGAGTTACTTAATCCCACCGAAAGCATGTGTTATACAAATATTTTGTTGGGATCAAATCCCTTTATCTTTTCAACATACTTTAAATTCACATTGTTGAAATGGCTTGCAAACTCATCAATTTTATTTATGTTTCTAAACATGAAATCTCCAATCTTTCATGGCAAGGGGATAAATTGTGTTTTCCCCTTTTCATGGAAAAAATGTAGCTAGAAGTTGTATTGCCTTGCCACCTCTGTAATGAATAATTTTTCAGATACATGATACGGGAGAAAAGAAGGATTTTCATTGGAAGAAATATCCTTATGACATTGTGATTTTCCATTTGTTCTATCATTCCCTTTTTATCTAAGAATATGTTAACCTGGTCAGATATCCTTGAAGTATCTTCACCCAAAAACAACCTTTTTAAGACTGGACAAAATCATTGTAAAATTCACAAAAATATAGAGGGGTCTTATGTCTCCATAGTTCCTAATACCATAAGGTAACTTGATATATTTCATGGTTCACCCTCTTACTTATGGTCAAGGTTTGAAATTGAAAACAATACACTATAGCAAATACCAGATAGTAAGCCATAAATAATTTTTTGTTCTTTTAAAGTGTGATAACTGGGACGAGATTTCGATAGAAATTAATTTTCCCCAATCAAATATGTCCTGCTCTTTCACTGTAAAATATAAAATATATAAAATCATGTGAGAGATAGTAGCAATGCTTTCTTGACCTGTTAACCTGGTGAACAACCACACAATTTATCGAAAGGGTTTTTTAAAAGAGTCGACCTGGATCCTGGTTATGTCTTCTGGAATAGATGCAGGATTCTCCAAATATTCAGGCAGGAGGTCAAGGCCATTGTTATGTTTCTTCAATCTTTGTAGTCTTCTCCTTTGAAGGTAAGTGTCATCTTTGAGAGCTTCAACATCTTGTGAAAAATTTGCGGTGAAAGGGAAATCAGAGAATGATCTTGGAGTTGTATAATTATCTGGCTAGGCACGTAATTCTCCACACACCATGCAACAAGTTTTTTACAGTCAAAAACCTCAGGAACACACCCTGCACGAACGATTCCAGATGCCCAAATTACGTCTTTCTTTGCAGGAGGAGAGGAGTAATATGAATATGCTCTAGACCACTGAAATTTTTGGTCTTCATGACCAAAGATATTTAAAGTATCACCACAAAACTACTGTCTAGATGCTACTACCATTAGGTTGATGAGAGTATTTTTTCATCTGGATAATAACTTGAAATAAATCTTTTTGGAGAGATGACAATAATATAATCCCTTAGAAAATGGATTTTTAATGCAATTTAATAAGTAATATCCTCGAGCCTTTCTAAATTAGTGAAGATCCTTTAGGAGCCTGCACAATCAATTGTTATCATTAAGAAACACTTAATTCATATTGGGAAAAACATGAGAATGACGGGGACAGACGAGATCAATTTTGAATATGGATT
>JZKD02S1679848.1:640057-668489 GCA_000966675.3 Picea glauca | reverse complement strand
TTCTACATTAATGAAGATCCTTTAGGAGCCTGCACAATCAATTGTTATCATTAAGAAACACTTAATTCATATTGGGAAAAACATGAGAATGACGGGGACAGACGAGATCAATTTTAAATATGGATTTTTTCATGAACCCACCAACCCGCGATTATGGATGATCAAAATAAGTTAAGTGTAGAAAGGCGGTCGGTCGAACTTGCATGCAGGAGAAATAAAATACTTTAGGGGCTCGGGACCCACAACAAATTTGATGGTCATAATGTAGATCACAGAACTTTGGGTGCAAAGTGGAGATCGCAAAACTGGGAGGATGAAGGCTTGAACCCTCGAACCCGAGAAGTTGGAAAAATTGCTAAGTATAATGTAGTAAGGTGGTTGGTTGGACATATGACATAGGAAATTGGATGGAGATGAATGTCCACCAACCTGCCTACCTGCTAACTCATCGATTGTTGAAATATGACTAAGTATGGTAACTAGAAAGAGATAGAATAAGGGGAAAAATAAACATGGAAACAAGGGGAGGTATAGAAGAGGGGAAAAAATGGAAAAAAAAACTTGGGAAAATAGAACGGGGAAGAAAAAATTCGGAAATGGGAAATGATATCAACAAAAGTGCTATAATGGAAATGCACTCCCATGCTTCTATATATCTCCAAATTTAGTCATCTAAGTTTTGGGGTGAATTTAATATCATTATGAATCTATATATATCATCCAGAGTGCATTTTCAAATGAAAAATACTTTTACCTAAAACCTAAATTCAAGATATTTTGTAAAATGGATGGTAAAACTAGATTGCTATAAAATGCATGCCTAAGTATCATATGACCTCCAAAATGAGTGATTAAATTTGTGGATTTTGTATTTGATAATTTTACATATATTCATACTTGAGTTGTTCATTTTGAAACCAAAAACCCTCTACTGTGAATAAAAGTTAAAAACTGCTTTGTAAATGCAAAAAAATGCATGATGGAAAAAATGCTTAAAAATGCATGAAACCAAAATATTATGAAAATGCATGCCTAGGTCTTAACACACTTGCAATTTGAGTGATTCAAGTTCCTAAGATTGTCTTAGATTATTTTACACATTTCTACATATTTAGTGTTGTGTTTGTGAACATAAAAATGGTTGTTGTGTAAAAGAGGCAAAATTTACCTTGTAAATTAAGAGACCAAATCAATAGATAGTATCCTAATGAAAATGCACACCCATGCTTCTATGTAGCTCCAAAATTAGTCATATAAGTTTTTGGGGGTGAATTTAATAACATTCTAAATATATCTATATCATCCGAAGTGCATTTTCAATTGAAAAAGAACTTCTACCTGGAACCCCAATTCAAGACCTTTTGTCAAATGGATGGTAAAACTAGATTGTTATAAAATGCACACTTATGAATCATATGACCTCCAAATTGAGTGATATAATTTGTGGACTTTGTATTTTATCATTTACATATATTTATACTTTAGTTTTTAATTTTGAAACCAAAAATCCTCAACTGTGCATAAAGGTTAAAAACTACTTTGTAAATGCAAAAATGCATAATGGGAAAAATGCTTAAAAATGCATGAAACCAAGGTATTATGAAAATGCATGCCCATGTCTTAACAAACTTGAAATTCCCATATGTATCAGACATCTGCAATTTAAAAGGGATGGATGGATGGATTCAAAAGAACAATACAATAAAACATACAAGGTATTCCTATTACAATTTCATAAAACACTTAGGACAACTTCATGCTTAATACATCCAATTATATCATAATATCACTTAGGTAAAAATTAATTTACATGAAAAATTACTCAGTAAAATTTTCCCTTAGGGGGATGGGAGGGTGCCACTCAATTCGCCTTGTATTCCCAATGGTAATTTAGCAAATTGACACAATCTTTTTCAATATTTTCCCATTGGATACTTATGATCATTCAAGTTTCTTACTGCCTCATCCATATCATTGTATTGTTCATAAAACGGGGGAGGTGATTTATTGAAAATCATTTTAAGATTGTGCAACAACTCAAAATATCTTCCTAACAATTCTACTACATCTTTCCCCTTCAAAGTGCCATCAAGATTTTTGAACTTGCTGTCACTATTCCTCCTGTCTTCTAATAGCTTCTGATAATTTTTCACTGGATACAAATCCCCATTTTCATTCCATAACGATGGTAATCCATGCTTGATGACATCACTAATTTTTTTCTTAAAAGTAGATAATTCCCTCATAACCTCATGAAACTTAATTTCCACATTTTACAACAATATCCATTTTGTAATGACTCTTTTAGCATCCATTACAATGCTAGTTCTGTCATTGAATTGAAAATCCATCAACTCCTCTTTAGTTCTGTTGTTCAATAAATTTATTTATCAGCTGCCAAATCAGGGTTATTCTCCAACTTGTTTGTTGTTTCTTTTATGTCTTTCAAGACTACAATGATTAAATCAATCTCATCCTGCACCAAGGTAAAGTAAGACCAATCCTTAAAAATTGTGTTAGTTATATCATCCCAAATGATATGCTTAACTCCTTTCATGGCTGGTCTCCCTGTCACCCTTTCCTTCATTCTATTTTCTTCATTCTAAGCTTCCTCTTTAGCAATGCTGATTTGTTCCAAATTGTTTTCGTGTACAAAAACCCTCCCAAATTTGCATTTATTGTAAATAAAAATAATTTGGGCCCCTTTATTTTTGAAATTTTTTCTTAGTTTGGTTTAATTTTTCTTTGTAAATATGTTTGGAATCGTGATTTCAAACTAAGCATCAATGCACTTTTTAAGTTTAGAGATGAGGATTTTTCATATCTTGACTCTTATTTATATTGATGATTCATCCATTCTTTTGAATTTCCTGAATTTTAACATAAAACTCAAAATTCAATTTCGATATTTTCCTTGTGTCATATCACTTGTAGGTCGATTTCATTGGTTTTTTAAGTTGTTCTGATTATCAACTTGATCATAAAGTGATGTGTATAGATTTTATATATTATTCATCTCTAATGATCTTGATCATATTGCTTATATACATGTTCATGATAATGTTTTCACCTGAGCTACAAAAAAAATAAAACAAACTGTTAGGCTATTCAAAAGTTGTTTTTCATCCTAAGTCTTATTCATTTCACCATTTTATATTATTTGGATGAAGAATTAAAGAGATTTTATTTAATATTGAGACTTAATGCGCTCTGTTATAGCCTACCTTATAATAAAAAATATTCTCAAAACATTATGCATTAACATGTGATATTCATCATTTATATGGTAAAATTTTTATGAAATCATGAAAACAATGTTATTAATGTGATTAATGTTATCTACTTAATACATGATTTGGGTAAAAAAATATTTTGAATTTTGGGTTTTCCATATAGCATTTCAACTTTCTTTTCTTCTACTCCATGTAGTGGGTTAGGATAGCATCATGTGCCTTTCCATAAAAACAAAATTAATTCATCCATCAAAGTTGAGATAGGCTTATAATTTCTAATCCTTTCAAGATTTAGAGATTTTCTATCATAAGTTTTTTTTTCATTATGAGCAAGGGTTTCATACACAAAGCTCCGTATTTCACATATTCACCTTAGATTTTTCTTGGCCAATTCTCTCATGGGTTTAGTCTTCAGATATGATCTTTCAGGTTTGTTGACCAAAATTTGGTCACCTATATGTTCCCGCTCCTGGAATAATGATAAAAAACAATGATATTGGAAGATGAATATTTTTGAAATATTATATGTTCATTTTATAGCCCTCAGTATCAGATTCACCATGCATTTCAAAGAATCAAAATTAGAGTCTCCATGACCAAGATACACATACTTCTTTCCATAAGTCCAATGGAGGTATTACAAGAAGAAATATGAAAAATGTTCTAAGTGACATGTTCTCTCCTCTCCTTTTTCTTCACCTCTATTCATTCTCTCATTTTATACTTATTCATTTTTCCCATTGTCTCATTACTTTCATATTCCCCTTACCATTTTCCACACTTAGCCATTTTTCCTTATTACTTTCCATGCTCACATTCATTTCCCTTTTTCTTTATTTTCCTTTCCATTTTCATTATCCCATTTTTCCATTTATTTCCTTTACCCTTTTCCCTTTCCCAAATTCCGCGTAATTACTTTATTTCCTATATATTTCTTTTCATTTTTCATATTTTCCATATTTCTTTCCATATTTCACATGACCCATTATATACTTTCCAGACTTAGTCTTATTTACTATCATAATGTTTTATATCTGCTACCCTCATAATGCACTTTGACTTCCGCCACCTTCATAATGCACACAACTCTTTTTACTACTCTTTACTATGTAATTCCTCCAACACTTATCCAAATTAATGAGTTACCGTGCGTGGGTTCTCTGGTTGGTGATATAATATTTCTTTCATATATCATATGCAAGTCCGCCCGACCGATTCTCAAGACTTAAAATATTTTACAACTATTTACCTCTCCTCTCCACTTCACCTACACTTAGATTTTTTCACACTCATTCCTTACTATGTATTACCGCGGGTCCACCGTGATTTCCTCACATACCTATGCATTCACGTAAACCCGTGAACCCACCATATTATTTTAATAATATTTTTCCTGTCCTAAGTTCTATGAGGAACATCTCCGAGTGACACATGGCACTTTATTAACAAATGAGATATATCCACATGGCAATTAAATGGATGGTGCCACATGGCAACTAATTGATGGAGACATGTGGCAACATACAAAAAGTGACACATGGCATGATTTATTGGATGACATATGGTAGATTCTTATTGGCAGATTGTTGGCCTACTGAGGCCTAATGAGTGATGACATGTGTCAACATTTGGTTAGGTGACTCATCATTGCTGACTGGGCATATTGATGGTTGATTAGGCATGCAAAATTATTATTATATTCAACAATTTTCCAAGGGTCGAATTCTCCAAGCTCCATAGTCTCCTCTCTTCTTTATTTCTTGTCAACTGTATATTACACTTAACATTATATACCACTAATACTCTTTTATTCTCATACATGTGGGATAATAATAATGAAGAAAAGTTGAAATTCAACAAAGGAGGTCAAAATTAAATCAAGGGTCCACATTTACCAATCAAACTTGATCGATTGTCGCTGAGTCACGATCTTGCAAAGGATATATCTTGAGGTCTTGACCTCCGTTTGCATAAAAAATTATATCGTTGGAAACGTATTTCAACGTAGAATATGGTGGTACATGTTTCAAGTGCTGAAAGTTGATACATTTTTCTCATAAATTAAAATATCAGTCAACTACATTTTTTAATGGACCTGTGTGACAACTCAACTTCACAGGCCCATATCTTGAGATCCAGGCGATGGATTTGGACAAATTTTATATCGTTGGAAATTTAATATGATGAAGAACACATAAGAAGTCGTTTAGATGGTTTAAAAGTTTGTTTTCTCTTTCATAAAATTAAATTACAGTCGTCCTATTTTAATGGGAAATTAATTAAATTGTGAAAATAAAAGTTTATTTAAAAAACTTTCATTAAAAAGGGAAAGAAACAATTGAGATGGTTCCTGTAACCGTCAATGAAGAAAATAAAAGGACAACAACAAGAAAATGAAAATGATGAGAGACCATCATAGTAAGTTTATGCTAATCACATCCTTCTTTTTCTTTATCAAGTCCTTCATCCAGTTATTCCACCTCTTTCACTAGAAAGGTCTAACTGAAGACTGATAACTCCTTTTTTCTTCTTACCATGTCTTGTTCTTCTACCGCCCATTGTCTTCCTTATAAGATATTGTTTCTTGTATTTATTTGCTTTATGGTCCGCAGGAGCCCCAATCTTAGTCTTTAAGACAAACACATTTACAATTTCAAAGAATATGTAACAAACTATATATATTTTTAGAAATTTCAAGAGAGCTACTTTGGGAACAATCTCGACTGTGATTTGTAACCCTGTTTTTAGAATATAAAGTATTTGAGGTTGATCTATCATTATCTTTATTTGAGATGTCAGTGTGTCCACTCTGTTAAAACTCTCTTATGCATATGGATCATCTTCTTTTTATTTTACGTGATCAAAAATATTTATCTTAAACTATGATGGATGTGAGAAAATTTTGCTTATTTGCTTTAAATGTGTGATTCCTGGTCCTCTTTCAGGAACTTTCTTTAAAAAAGAAAACAAACACATTTTCCTTTTATTTTCTCGCAATTATGTTTCTTTGAATTACTATGATGGACTTCTGTCAAGTCCCACATTTTGAACATAAATAAATCCCAAGAAAATCTAAAGAGGAGTACCACCTCTATAAAAACACAGGGGGATTTACATCCTCGTGAGGTTGTCGTTTCGGTCCTAACGGATCCAAGCGTCAACATTTTTGGTGACCATACTAGGGAACGATTTATTTTCAAGATATTTGAGGAACCATAAATCTCCATGGCTTAAATTTTCAAGAAGAAGATTCAAGAAAATTGCTTCTTATTTTAAGCATGGCTCACCTTTTTTGTGATTTCAAAAAGAAACGAGAAGCACCAAAGATTCAGGAGAATGAAATCCCTAGAAACTCCATTGAAAAAATTCAAAATGAAGGGTTTCATTCATGTCATAATGCTTCTTTATATTCTTTATTAGGCCCATCAATGGCTTTGCAAGATTCGACAAAAAGGAGAAATACTCAAAGGAGACGATTTCATAATACCCCTTTAAATCTACCAGAAATAGACTTTCAAATGCCCAATATCCCTATTGAAATTTTTTCTACATTATTTAGGGATGCTTCAGAAGATGCAGAGCAATACTTGATTAATTTTAAAGTTGCATGTTATGATTTCAACCTCACCGAAGACAATGCTACATGTAGATTATTCCTACAAACTTTATGAGAGGATGCTCTTGAATGGTATAGTTCATTAATTCCCAATTCCATTACTAGCTGGGATGTGTTAGAAGATTTATTTGTAGAAAAGTTTATCCCAAAGGTGCATTCATACATTTTTTCTTATGTTTTAAATGTTGCTGCCCACCCACCCTCTCCCACATGGACACAAAAGGATGAAATGAATAATTAAGAAGAATAATATCATGAAACACTGCAAGAATTTTCTGAATCAAATCTTGTTGTTGAGAATGAAGGCGAGAATTCCAAATACCAAGAAAAGAATATCAGCATCTCATATACTCCATATGAGGAACAAATTAAAAAGTCTCCACCGAATATGCAAGAAGAATTCAGCCAAAATAAAGAATAATTGGTGGACGAATTTTTTTTTTGAGAATAAAGAAGATAACCATTGCATAGAAGAAGAACATTGCCAATACATCGCCAATGAAACAATAATCTTGAATGTGGAAAAAAAAGAAAAAAAAAATGTTTTCAAGAAAGAAATTTCTCGTTTGATTGAAGATAGAAAAACTCCGGGGCAACCAAGAGTAGATTATATTGAATATTGGTTCTAAAGTATTGTCAACTCGCCAATGAAAACAAGTCTTCTGCACAAATTGCTCGATCCCATTATGGTACATTTTGGGCATGCTCCTGATTTTCATGCTCCTGATTTATTGGTAGCAACCCCAATATCTTTTTTACTGTTGGAGCCCATTTCACAAGTCAATGGGATGCTCGAATGGCTCCATTGAAAATCTTCCTATAACTAAGGTTCCCCTTTCTTTCAAGTAAGTTAGGGTAGGTAGATCATGTATGAATATATTTTGTTTCTTCAGTTCAATTTTGCATAACAAGGTAGTCAAACTTGAAGGTAACTCCATGAAATAATAAGAATTGCAAGAATTCATTTTGAAGATGAATCCATATCCCAATGGAGAAGGTAGTTGGTCTTGAGATTATGATGTTCTCAACAACCCACAGGGGGTCACTGTCCTACAGTTGGAGCCAGTTGTTGACCATAATTTGGTCACTTATATGTTCCCTCTCCCGGAATAATAATAAAAAAATGATATTGGAAGATGAAGATTTTTAAACTATTATATATTCATTGCATATCCCTCGATATCATATTCTCCATGCATTTCGCAGAATCAAAATCAGAGTCTCCATGACCAAAATACACATACTTATGTCCATAAGTCCAATGGAGGTATTACAAGAAGAATGTAATATTACAGATACAAAAAAGTATGCAGAACATAAATAAATAGATAGAAATGGAATATGAACAACAATATAACCAGAACAACACCACAATAATACCAAAATGATACAAGAATAACACCAGAAAGAGCACTTTGATTACTGAGAGCAATGTTCACTTGCCTCTTCGAGGGGGCAACCTCCAACAGAGAAAATCTCTATTAAAATAATATCTAAGACAAAAGTTCTCATACCCTCGACTCCTATTTATACTAAATATGTCTATCAAAAAAACCATTTAGAGGAAGATCCTTCTAGAAGCAAAATCTTCTATTAAGTCTTCTTACATTGGAATTATTCTTCCTTATTGTTAGGCCTTATTAATATTGACCTTTATTAAATGGAAATATATTATTCTACCTATGTGAGGGGTTAGGTCCCTAACATGTCCTCCCCCTTAAAAAAAACCTTGACCTTAAGGTTTGAGATGGGGAAATTGATGCAGAATGGTAGCTGGTTCCCAAGTGGCATCTGCTGGAGTTGTATCTTTCCACTGGAATAACACTTTCTTGATGGTTTGCTGACGTAGACGATGCTCACGCTGGTCCAAAAATGCTTGTGGCTGTAGCCAAATGGAGCCTTCTTCATCCAACTCGGGAAGGTTGGTTTGAGTTTGACACTTAGTTCCAATCACCTTCTTTAAGCAGGAAAAATGAAAGACAGGATGGAGCTTAGAATGACTGGGAAAAGCTAATTGATAGACCACCTGCCCCACATGCTTGAGAACGATATAAGGAACATAAAATTTGGGTTTCATTTTCTGAAAATGGTTAGCCTTGAGGGAATTTTTCTTGTAAGGTTGCATTTAAAGAAACACCTAATCCCCTTCTGCAAATTGGAGTTTAGAGAGACCTTGATCTTCTTATTGCTTCATGCGATTCCGGGCCATGACCAAATTCTCTTTGAGGGTATGGATAATAGACTCTCGAATTGTAAGTGTTTGGTCAACCACCTGGACCTCCGAGACACCTAGAAAATATGAGAGAATTGAATGTGGTTTTTGTCCATATACCTCTTCAAAAGGAATCATGTGGGTATTTGTATGGTACAAAGTGTTGTACCACCATTCAACTAGTGGTAACCATTGAGCCCACTAATTTTGTCTTTCTGATGCAAAACACCTCAAATATGTTTCCAAACACTTGTTGACGATTTCAGTTCGACCATCAGTCTGGGGATGATAAGCTATACTGAGATGCAATTGGGTGCCTTGTAGCTTGAACAGTTCTTGCCAAAAATTGCTGGTGAAAGTTGGGTCACGATAAGAAACAATAGAATGCGACATGCCATGAAGCTTGAAGACTTGATCCATGAAAAATTGAGCCATAGTGGATGCTATAAATGGGTGTTGAAGACCAGAAAAATGAGCATATTTGGAAAGACGATAAACTACCACCATGATGATTGATTTATTTCCTGATTTAGGTAAGCCTACAATAAAATCCATAGAGATATCCTGCCAAATAGCAGGTGGAATCGAAAGCGGTTGTAGTGTGCCAGAATATTTGACTATTTCTCCTTTGTTGTGTTGACACGCATCACATTCAACCACAAAATTATGAACGTCTCATTTCATACCATCCCAGAAAAAAGAACGTTTGACCCGATCACGGGTTTTGGTAAACTCAGAGTGCCTAGCTGTGGGTGTAGCATGAAGCTTAGAAAGTACCATGGATTCAAGTTTTGATAGTTTACTTAAATACAAACAACTTTTTTATCAAATCTTATCATTGAGCCAAGAGTATTTCGGGGAAACAGGATAATTGGACTGCAATTGTTGTATTAGATTCAAACTTTTGGGATTGTGTAGCCATTCATGGCGAACAACTTGGAGCCAATCTGGTACAATGAAGGAGAGAGAAAAAAGGGACCCTTCATCTTCATATTTTCTAGAAAGTGCATTAGAAACCACATTGTCTTTGCCTTTCTTGTAAATGATATTATAATAATTTACAAAGATCTTAGTCACCCAATTTTGTTGCTCTGGGGAGGAAAGGTGTTATTCCAGAAAATACTTGAGGCTTTGATGATCTATCTCAATTTGGAAGATGTTGGCCCTTGACCAAGTTTTGGATATCCTTGGTTAGGTTTGAACTATTTTGGGACTTCGACAGGCTGTCGAAGGCAGAGTACAAGTGGAAGCAGAGATTGTGGGATCTCGACCCCCTTTTAGGGATTTTTGGGTTTTGGGCTTATGTAACGGGTATGGGATGTCAGCCCATGGGTTTACCCATGTTTGGGCCCATTTTGTAATGTATAAATAGAAATATAGGCGATGTAAGTAGGCGGTGCTAAGTGTAAGTGAAGGCCAAGGTGCTAAGGGAAAGTGAAGGACAAGGTGCTAAGGGCAAGTGAAGGCCAATGTGCTAAGGGAAAGTGAAGTCCAATGTGCTAAGTGCAAGTGATAGTTGTAAATGTTTTGTGCATGCTATGTGTTAAGAACTTGCAAGGCTAAGTGCAAGTGACTGTGTAAAGGCTTTGTGTTGTAACCTAGCTTGGGGAAGGAGGATCTGATAGAGTGCACGTAGATCTCATGTCCTATGCGGAGTAGGATCTTGTGGCTCTATGCATGTAGATGATTGACATAAGGAAATAAAGAGAAGAAGAGTTGGTAGACATAGCCCCAGGCTGGGGGTGAACCACGTATATCCCGTGTTGTGGTTGGTTTGTGCATTATGGTTGTTTATGGTTCATATGATTAATGCTTAGTGAAATGATGTATGCTTAGATGAATATTATATCTTAGTGCCTAATGATGTGAATAAGATTCTAGATTAGATCTATGTTGATGTGCTTAGTGCTTGAATGTGTTGAATCTTGTTGAATACTGTGCTGTGTTGTAATTAGGGTTTATCCGCGCTGTAGACAGAGGCTAAGTAATAATGAACGAAAAATGTTGAGTGCTCTGTTAAGGTGTTGTAATCACAGATTTGTTTCCTAGCTAGGTTGCAAACATCTGAGTCCTGCAACCACTCCTGCCTCTACCTCGAGTGAGACTTCATTTTCTTCGTAGGTGTTGCTGAAAGGGATAGTAGTTAGGGTTTTGTTGGTGTGCTATTGAAGCGTTGAACCCTGGGTTTGCCCTTGTGCCAACAAATGGTTCCGTTTCCAGGACCTGAAACTGTGATTGTTGGTAACTGAGGAAAATAAAGAAAGCTATGTGCATATATCTATTTCTTTAGTGCACAATATTCTACTTGAATTGTGAAGCTTTGTGCTAAGAAGAGAAGTCTGATCTGAAGAGAAGAGGTAAGATCTGAAAGCTTTTTTCTTTGATAAAGGCAAAGTGAAATTTTTTGATTAAAGAGGTAAGATATGGAAGCTTTGCGCTTTGTTAAAGTTGAGATAAGTGAAAAGTTTTGTTTCGAAAGTATGGATCTAGGTATGTTTGATAATGTTTTTCCTAGTCTGACAATTAGGGCACAACTAGAAGAAAGAAGGTTTGATATGAGTAGATCTGATAGAAATAATGAAATATATGTTATTCCTATGCATAGAAAGAATGTTTGGACTAACAAATGGATGCAAGACCTTAGGAAGAATTTTCTGTAGGTTAGCCACCATGATCCTAGTGCATAGTACAAGAAAGGCTGGGGATCATTTAAGAGAAAGAGAGGATTAACTCTTTGTTATAGTTGTAGAAGACCGAGACATATTGCTAAGGCATGCCCTGGTAGAAGACCTAGTTGTATTTGTTGTAAATATATGGACCATGATGTTCTAGATTTCCCTAGAATGATTGCTAAGGTTGAAAGAATGAATCTGAGACAAGAAAACCCTGAGGAAGACCAAGAAACTCTGACCATGAAAGAACCCCAGAAAGAATCAGAGACTGCATTACTAGAAATAAAAGAAACCTTGAATGAACACAAAGATATCAACTTATCAGAGATATTCAAAGAGAAAGAGTTCATAGAAACGAGAATATGAGACTTCGACATAGACTGTGTTCTGGATGAGGAAACACAGGTGAATATTATGACATAAAGAACTTGGGAAATTTTAGGAAAGCCTGCTATGATTCCTTCATTGGGAGGAATAGGATTCTTTAGAGGAAAGATGACAACCCTATGTGGAAGACTTACCCAGACATCTATGATTGCTCATGGCACTTCGACAGAAGAAGAATTTGAGATCATTAAGTATGTTTTGAACAATGCCCTATTTGCTATGTTACTAGGAAAACCTTGGATTGAGAAAGGCCAGAACCGAAGAAAAGAGGAGGAAGCTCTAGAATAGAAAAAGAAAGAACTAAGGGAATTCATGGCTAAGAGAATATCACACTTACTGAAAGAACAAGAAAACCAGTCAAAGCTACTGAGGACCAGAAATATGGATGTTGAAGTTGAAAGAACACAAGAAGATTTTGGAACATTTGTCTGTACAGGAGAGTAGAGAACCTACCCCAGACAAAGAAGAAGTATTTCGCTTGAACCTTGGGAAAGAACACCAAAATCACAAAGTTACTATGCCAAGAGGAGATAAGAATCAAAATGGAAAGAGGAATATCGAGATGCAGATCACAGGGAAGAAGGATAGAAAGCTCAAAATGAAGAAAGAAAAGTTGGAGAAATTATAGGAAGTTCCAGAGAAGACTTCGCAGAAGGAAGGTCTCCAGAATTTGAACTTTGCCGTAATATCAAAGAAACTCAGATTGACACTTCACCATGGAAGAGGGATATGACCGTTGGAGGCATTATAACCGTTAGATTGACGTTCCCGAACGGTTAGAACAACAATTATGATTAGAAAGCTCGCCATCGGATCACTGGGACCACACCGTAACATACATAACTACATTGATCAAGGCCTCTTGTCCGTTGGAGGGATCCATTACATCGATGTATACTTATTCCGTCAACTATTGTGCCTAGAACACTTTCATGAATTGTATCCGAGCCAACAAGAGAACTCATTGTTACCGCACTGTGCTCTATTACATTGAGCATTCATTCATCAACCTAAGTTATCCGATATCGAGGGTGCATGTCCGATGAACTCAGTGCCATATAAAAGTCTTTCGAAGAAGTTCTAATCGAACTTATGGATGAGAAGGTGATGTTCATCAGAATTCAAGCTTCATCGATGAGAGAAGTGAAAGACTCCCCATTGACCGCTCGCGGATCCGGACCATCCCGAGCTGCGGCGGAGAAAAGAACCAAGCATCGAGATGACTTGGCAAACATGAAGTTAATCCCATCCATCCTACCCGACTACATCCTGCCTCTGGCCGGTGCGGTGAATCATGACAATGTCCCTAGGGATTTCGACTACACCTTGGTCTATGCGTACCTCCCGAAGGGGATACGCACAGGCAAGCCTCAGCCGGATAAGATTACGACACTAAATATCAACGACTTTAACCTAGGGGATCACAAGAACTTCAGCATGCGCTCTCCTCACAGGTATTTGACTAGGATGAAGGGGAAGAAGTTGAGGATAATCCCCCAACCATAGACTATGGACCTCACGCAGTCCACTATTTTGAACGTGATGAAAATACCCCATTTTGGAAGGCACTAGGAGGTTAACGCGTGCGTTAAGATCTTGCTGTCGAGCTTCCATGGTGGTTATTTGTGGTTAGATAGACGCATCACCATCAACCCAATGCTGATCCATTAGATCACCATATTGAGCATGTAGGGACCAGACCCGCAAGACTTTTACCCAGGGAAGGCTGCAGACCATGCCCTGACATAGAATATTAAAGATACATATGACGATGTGGAGAAGGGGAAGCAAGGATACATGGTAGCCTCCATATAGAATGGTGTAGTGCACCTTTCTTTCTAGTTGATTGCTGGTAAGCTAGTCCAAAAGAATAGACCCACGTAGGTCACATGGTTTTTTGTTGATCTCGCAGGAAAATGCGTGGAGGGACTACAAATGAACTGGGAAAAGTACTTAGTTAACCAATTAGACCAAGAATTCCATGAAGATCAGGATTAGGGCTATGAGTTCCATTTTAGTTGGCTATTGATCCTCATCGCATTCATAGCTTGGGAGATGCCGGAAGGTGCAACCTTCCCTGAACTAGAGCCATCTGAACCATTAGCCGCGAAGTTCACTTTGCTCTGGTATTCAAGAGATATGGGAAAACAATGGTAGTCAAGCACGATGTTCCACACCTAATACCTACAATTAAAGAGTTCTATTGAGGCTATCCCTCATATAACGCCGAACACCCTGCACAGGTTCGGGCCATTTGTGAAGTTCCACGCAGACATACATTTTATCTACATCACTGCGTGCGAAGATGAACACAAAGAAGTACTACAGAGTTATTACAAACTCACAGAGGAGGACCTAGAAGAAATAACTAAGGAATGGCCTGCAAAGCTCATTATCCCTATTGACCCCACATAACTATCCGATCTTGAAATAATCAAAATTCCGGTGGTCACTCGTGAAGGGCATGATACACCTGGAACTAGCAGAAGGAAGAAGACACAAGAGGTCCAGCAGCTGAGCAGTGCATCAGAAGAAACTGCTTCAGAATCACATGGAGGAGGAGGTGATGACGAATTAGATAAAGAAGACAACAATCAGCAGAAGCAAGGTGAAGTAACACCGCCATAGAATCCCCCTGATGACGCAGAGTCGCCTAACAAAACAAAGGTTTCTCCCATGAAACCCACATCGCGAAAGAAGTCAAAAGATAGTAAGACCAAGCTGCAGACTGTGCTCATGCTCGATGACTTCGACTTCATCATCACAGTTGTATCATATGCCTCAGAGGATCTTCTGCAGAGAAATGAAGCTAAGCAAGAGACCATGTATGAAAAAATTGAATCAGAAATGCGAGGGGTGCAACAGGCCTTTCACTCCAACCGCGCAGTGTCCACTGTGCCCCCGCCATCAGAAGTAACAAAGTTGGGAGATGAGCCTACCCAACTCTGCAGACTAGCCGATGTGACTGAAGCTCGCCTTCGTCGTGCACAGGAAGAAACATAACATGCCACAGTGGCCCTGAAGCAAGCATAAGAGGAAGTGATGAGAAACGTCGAGTTGTGCAGTAGGAGAAGGATGACCTCCAAGAAAAGTTTGAAGAAGAGAAAGCGCAGATCCAGCATGAGAAAGAACAACTTCTTGTGGAGTATTTTGGAGTAAAATAAGCAGTCAACAGAGCACTTCGCTCTGTGACGGGCTTAGAATAAAAGGAGGAAGATCTAGTGGAGCATCAAGTAGCGCAGCTTGCTGAAGCCATCCAACAACTTCAATAGAGAATAACATATATAGAGCTACAAACAATACCAATTACTCCATAGGATGTGCAAGACCAAAGAGAAGCCATTGCTCGGAGTGCAGTTGAGAGGATCAAAGCATTAGATTTGGAATGTAACCAGCTTAGCAGTATAAGTGCGCAGACTTATGAGCAACTTACTGAAGACCCTGAACTGAAGAAACTGGAGTCACAGCTCCAGGAGGAAAAGCAACAAGTGGGGACAATACAGGAGCAGTTGAAGCTCTTGTTAGTAGTTGAAAGAATGAAAATATCCCAGAAACAATGCACTTCTCAACAACAGGTCCACACCATACATAGAAAATTCATGGAAGTGACTCAGAGGCTCCAACCAGTCTAGGATGAAGCTTGCCAACTGTTTGAGGAGATTGAAGGTCGAGGAGTAGATCCGAAACAAGTAGTCACTTCAGTAGAACAACGCTTAGAGAAACCTATGAAAGAGGCAGTTATTCAAGAGTTCGCTGAGCAGGAGGCCTTGGCAAAGCAGCAGGTCAAAGCAGCTCAAGCCAGGATCGAGGCTTTTGAGGCAGAGCTACCTAGATCAGAGTGACTCAAGATGATTCATATGTGAGTGTTGGGGGCATGTTGTCCCTTGACCAAGTTTTGGAGATCCTTAGTTAGGTTTGACCTATTTTTGGACTTCGACAGGCTACTGAAGGGAGAGCACAAATCGAAGCGAAGATCATGAGATCTTGGCCCCATTTAGGGATTTTTGGGTTTTGGGCTTATGTAACGGGTATGGGATGTCGGCCCATGGGTTTACCCATTTTTGGGCCCATTTTTTAATGTATAAATAAAAATATAGGCGATGTAAGTAGGCGGTGCTAAGGGCAAGTGAAAGACAAGGTGATAAGGGTAAGGGAAGGCCAAGGTGATAAGGGAAAGTGAAGGCCAATGTGCTAAGGGAAAGTGAAGGCCAATGTGCTAAGTGCAAGTGATTGTTGTAAATGATTTGTGCATGATATGTTTTAAGAACTTGCAAGGCTAAGTGCAAGTCATTGTAAGAGACTGTGTAAAGGATTTGTGTTGTAACCTAGCTCGGGGAAGGAGGATCTGGTAGAGTGCGCATAGATCTCATGTCCTATGCAGAGTAGGATCTTGTGGCTCTGTGCATGTATATGATTGACAAAAGGAAATAAAGAGAAGAAGAGTTGGTGGACATAGCCCTAGGCTGGGGGTCAACCACATATATCCTGTGTTGTGGTTTCTTTGTGCATTATGGTTATTTATGGTTCATATGATTAATTCTTAGTGAAATGATGTATGCTTAGATGAATGTGATAGCTTAGTGCCTAATGATGTGAATAAGATACTAGATCTGATCTATGTTGATGTGCTTAGTGCTTGAATGTGTTGAATCTTGTTGAATACTGCATTGTGCTGTAATTAGGGTTTATCTACACTGTAGACAGAGGTTAAGTAATAATGAACGAAAATTGTTGAGTGCTTTGTTAAGGTATTGTAATCATAGATTTGTGTCCCATCTAGGTTGCAGACATCTGAGTTCTACAACCACCCCTGCCTCTACCTCGGGTGAGACTTCATCTACTTCGCAGGTGTTGCCGAAAGGGCTGGTAGTTAGGGTTTTGTTGGTGCGCTATTGAAGCGTTGAACTCTGGGTCTTCCCCTGTGCCAACATAAGCGTTTCCACAAAAGATAAGGGAGCCAAAGATCCATGACATGAAGAATAGCCAACATTTCCTTTTCATAGATTGATTTGCCCAAATTTTGCTCGGACAATTGTTTGCTGGTAAAGGCCAAAGACCAAACCCCTTTCATAAGGACAATGCCAATTCCTTTCTCGGAAGCATCACATTCTAGGTCAAAGTTCTTTGTGAAATCAGGAAGGGCCAGGACTGGAGTGGTGCACATGGCCATCTTCAAGGTTTGAAAATCCCAAGCAGCTGCTGGAGTCCAAGTGAAATAATTCTTTTTAAGGAGTGCAGTGAGAGGTGCCACAATCTTTCCATAATTCTTAACAAACTTGTAATAATAACCTGTTAAACCTAGAAATCCACACAAGCTTTTGAGAGTCTCTAGGTGAGGCCAATCTTCCATAAATTCAATCTTTTTAGGATCCACCCTGATGCCGACCCTGCCAACAAGATGACCCAAGTACTTGACTTACGAGGCTCCAAAATCACATTTAGATTGTTTGAGGAAAAGTTGGTGCTAAGAGAGTAGATGGAGAACTCAATCCACAAGAGAAAGATGGGTTGTCCAGGTTTTACTATAGATGAGGATATCATCAAAGAAAACTAAGACAAAATGATGGAGAAAAGGACGAAAGACATGATTCATGAGGCTTTGGAAAGTGGAGGGAGTATTACACAAGCCAAAGGGCATGACCAAAAACTAATAGTGGCCCTGATGAGTTCTAAATGTAGTCTTAGGAATGTATGCCTCTTTCATATGAATATGGTGGTAGACATAACGAAGATCAAGTTTAGTAAAGAATTGAGCGCCACTCAATTCATTCAAGAGGTCATAAATAAAAGGAATGGAAATTTTTTATTTAATGGTGTTTTTGTTGAGGGCGTGGAAGTCAGGACACATGCTCCAAGAACCTTCTTTCTTAAGGACCATGACCACAAGAGAAGAGTAGGGGCTCGTACTAGGGTGGATAACACTTGCGTTGAACAGTTCTTGAACAATTTTCTCAATTTCATTTTTTTGGGAAAAAGGGTGACGATAGGGATGGATATTGGGAGGAAGGCTTCCTGGGACAAGGGGAATGGAATGATCATGAACACCACGTGAAGGAGGGAGTCCCTGGGGAGTGGAAAAAAAGCACTTGATGTTTAGAGAGGATGGATTGAAGGTCCCACGACACAAAGGGTGTCTCAGTTGCTTGTATGGCATGGAGTTGGGAAAAAATGCTAGAATGACCTTTTTTGAGAATCTTTTCCATGCGATGGGAACTAATGATCTCCGGGAAACTGGTAGTGATGCATTGGAACTTATATTGTTGGCCCTCCTTGTCGAATTGCATGGTTAATTCCTTAAACTCCATGAGAATGGGACCCAAAGTCCTTAGCCATTTTGCACCCAACACAATGTCACAAGTGCCCATGTCGATAGTAGACATATGAGATTTTAGGTGGTATTCACCAATTTGGAGACACACATTTTCACAATGCCCTCCACATTTCATGGACCCGCCATTTACAATCATGATTTGAAAATTATTGACTGCACGGATATTGCAATTAGTTTCTTGGGCAATGCGGTGATGAATAGAATTATGGGTGCTTCCACTATCAACAAGAATGATGATCTTCCTATGCTTGATGTAACCAATTAGCTTGAGGTTTTGGGGAGAAAAGAAGCGTAAATGTGTTGAAACTGCATAGAATATATCTAGCTAAACAATGATACACACATTTGCAGAGATAATTGGAAAAGGAAGAAGAAGGAGAGAAAGAATGGAAAGAATTCTCATTAATCGTTATGAATAATGAATAATTTACACATGATATACGCTATATAAATCAATGAGTTCGACTTGAGGTGAACCAAGTCACCATACTGGTGGTATATAGTGATTTGGAAACACACCAATAGTTACGGGAGTGAACTGCCACCTATTCTAGTCTCTCAGGCAGTTACGGGAGTGAACTGCCACCTAGTTGAGTTAACTAGTCAACTAGTCTTCAGTAAACTGACTGAACATAAAGTAGTGAGGAGTTAACTCAAGGAATCAAGGCTAATGCACCACTTTGGTGATGATACCAAGGCAAGGTCGAATTAGCATGGTGATGATCCCAATGTTGCATGGTGATGATCCCAATGCAACATCTAAACTCAACTCAACTAGTCAAACTAAAGTGTGAACTGAAAGAGAATATTCTCCAGGTGGAATATTCTCTCCTAAAATATAGGAGACTGGATAGTGACTAATTATGACTAATGAACAAATAAAAACCTTAGGAAAAAAAAATCCTAGGTGTGTGTGAAGTAACTCCAACACCCCCCCTGAACATCACTATGGTGAAAATAAAGATTGGGTCTCGGCAACGAGGCCATGTTAGGTACCCAAGTACAAAAGATATACTAAAAATAAAGTGAGGAAAGAGGGAAAACCTCATGGGAAACCCCCCCCCTCAAGGTACAATGTATGTAAAAAGAAGAACTACAGTTGCTAGGCAACTATGTCCTTCAATCCAAGACAACCTCGCAGAGAATGGAATTTCTGCTTAGTGAAGGTATTGGTGAAAATGTCTGCCGTCTATTCTGTTGAAGGACATAACTGTAAGTCGATGATCCCCTTGTGTACTAAGTCCCAGATGTAGTGCATGTGGATCTCGATGTGCTTCATCTGCTGCCTCTGAACTAGATCTCTGCAGAACTTCAGAGTGCTCTGGTTGTCACACCAGATGACGATCGGTCGATGAAACTGAATGCCCAAATCAGTGAGAAAATGTTGTAGCCACAACAAGCTCCCCACTAGATGTCTGTACAGTGTGCTGTCAACCAGTGGAGTCTCCCTATCATCCTCAAGTTTGACTCATGATAGGAAAGGAGTCAGAGAAGACTTGTAGTCTGTCATGTGAAATATCTCAAGGAGATCTCGTGCATACTTGGCTTGAGACAGTTTGATGCCCGATGCATCCTAACTGATCTCAAGTCCAAGGAAGAAGTGTAGTAGACCCATGTCCTTCATCAAAAACCTATCATGAAGAATCCTCTTGATTGCAACAATCACTGAAGTCGAGCAAACGGTGATCAACAAATCATCGACATACAGAACTAAAAGTAGAAGTGAATCAACCGTCCTAAGCATGTATACATTCAAGTCTAATTTACAACGTACAAAGTTCTATGACAATAGGTAGGAGTCCATCTTGGCATACCATGCCCTCGGATGCTGCTTGAGGCTATAAAGTGACTTCTTCAGTCGACAGACCAAAGATGAGTCCTGCATAAATCCCTGGGGCTGCTCCATGTAGATCTCCTCAAAGAGATCACCATGAAGAAATGCATTCTTCATGTCCATCTGATGGACTTCCCATCCCTTGGCTGCCACAATGGCAAGTTCCAATCGTATGGAATCCATCTTTGTTACTAGAGTGAAGGTCTCATCATAGTCAATACCATGAACCTGCTGAAAGCCTTTGGTGACAAACCTGGATTTGTATCTGCTGATTTATCCATCCGTTGCACTCTTGGTCCTGTAGACCCATCTGCATCTGATAATTTTCCTCCCAGAAGGAAGGGAAACCAGATCCCAAGTCTGGTTCTTGAGGAGGGAGTTGTACTCCTCCTACATGGTGGATTCCCAAAAGGGATTTCCAACAACCTTGCCATAAGACAGTGGATCTGAAGACTGAACCAAGAAAAAATGTCTGGAAGGCAATGGTTCAGTGGCAGTGAGTGCAATAGGAGGCTCCTCGAAATCAAATCGATTCCTCCTTGTATCGGCTAGATCACCAATGAGATCCCCTGCATCCTAAAGAGTAGTCTGTGCCCACTTGGACCTCTGCTCTGGCTCTGCAACTGCATCTGGATGCTCTGACTCTGTATCTAACTATACTAACTCTTATTCAGACGAGAGTTCTGATTCATAGGACTCAGATGATTCAGATTCAATTTGTTGGTAGTACGGTTTCCATTACACCAAAACCCACAGGTGATTGGTAAACTCACCACCGCTATATTTCAAGGGTCCACGAGAGGCGATTAGTCCCTTGTCACGATACACTGGGGAGCGCTGACTACTTGCAATTTCGTGCAACAATCTCCCCCTCAGCGCGAGCTGAGTGTGTATCAAACTCGTGACCTCTAGCTTTGATACCATGTAAATGTGTTGAACCTGCACAGAATAGATCTAGCTAAACAATGATACACACATTTGCAGAGATAATTGGAAAAGGAAGAAGAAGGAGAGAAAGAATGGAAATAATTCTCATTAACCGTTATGAATAATGAATAATTTACACATGATATACTTTGTATAAATCAATGAGTTCGACTTGAGGTGATCCAAGTCGTGATACTGGTGGTCTAGAGTGATCTAGACACACACCAACAGTTATGGGAGTGAACTGCCACCTATTCTAGTCTCTCAGGCAGTTACGAGAGTGAACTGCCACCTAGTTGAGTTAACTAGTCAACTAGTCTTTAGTTAACTGACTGAAAAGAAAGTAGTGAGGAGTTAACTCAAGGAATCAAGGCTAATGTGCCACTTTGGTGATGATACCAAGGCAAGGTCGAATTAGCATGGTGATGATCCCAATGTTGCATGGTGATGATCCCAATGCAACATCTAAACTCAACTCAACTAGTCAAACTAAAGTGTGAACTGAAAGAGAATATTCTCCAGGTGGAATATTCTCTCCTAAAATATAGGAGACTGGATGATGACTAATTATGACTAATGAACAAATAAAAACCTTAGGAAAAAAAAATCCTAGGTGTGTGTGAAGTAACTCCAACAAGAAGCCAGTGAGAGAATTTAGAGAAATGACCAGTTCTACTTCGGGAGGGTCTGAGGGAGGGGTTATGTCAGTGGTTTCAGGTGACACGGACACAAGGGGAGCCTCAACAACCTCTTCCGAAACATCCTCCGAGATGGCCATAAAAATATTTTGTTTCTTACACTTGTGTCCCAAAAAATATTTGTCATCACAATTATAACAAAGGCATTTGAGTTGGCGTTCAACCATTTCGACCTTGGTCAATTTCTGTATCTTTAATGGAGTTGAAGGAGGAGTGGGAGTTACTGGTTTATTACGAGGAATAAAGGAGGGTTTTCGGTTTTGAGAAGAGACAACTTGTTGTGCTTCCTTATCTCTTTTAGTTGCGTCCACCCAACTCTGAAGCTGAGCCATGAAGACATGGGCACAAATATCATCCTTGATGCCACTTATAAAACATTCTTAGAAAAAATCATCCGACATGCCCTCTGTATGAAAAACCAATTGCTCAAAAGAAGCTATAAAGTCTTCCACTGTGCCAGATTGTTTTAACTTTTTCAAATGGCCTAAATGGTTGGTGTCAGTGTCAAAGAATTCATAAAGCTCTACCAAAAAGTGTGTCCAAGCCACATACCCTTGGAGGGAATTTTTTCTCCATTGCCACAATTTCCAACGTTCTTGATCTAGATGGAGAACACCATACTAGAGTTTGGCCAACTCATCCGTAATGCCATACAAAGAGAAATAATTTTCCATTTGAGTTACCCAGTCAGTGGGATCCAAGCCATCAAATTTGGTCGTATCCACACATGAAAGGAGTAGGTCACACTAAAAGTGATAGGGTTGAAAATTTTGGGAATGAGAGGAAGTTTCACCTTCGGTATGCAAAGGTGGTTTAGATAAGAGAAGATCTGCAGGGATATGTAGCTTGGCGCAAATCATCGTAGTGACAGATTCAAGCTGGGTAGTAATGTATTGTTTGAGGTCTTGTTTGAGTTCCTCGATTGAGGCGACAATGGAGGAATGCATATTTTTATTGATGGTGGCAATATTGGCACTGAGATTTCTCACTTCTTGTTGGGTTTTTGTGAAATTAGAGTGCAAGGTATTGAAGCGAGCTTCCAAGTCTTTGCTATGGGTATGGGCCATGATGACGAGGGAACAAGAAAATGGTGGGTGGGACTACACATAAAATGGGTTATGGGTGAAGTGTATCACAATGATCGGGGCAATGAGTTGAATCCAATGGGGTAAATCCCAAATAAGGGTGTTAGAAGGGGGTTGGGTCCATGAGAAAAAAAATTTGCTGAAAAAAGATAGGTATGACTGCGATAAGGGCAAAGAGAGAAATCCAATGGAATAGGTCTCAAATCATGGTGCCAACACGATCCAATTTTTTTTTTTTTTACTCCTATGGAGTTGTACTCTGATATGAAGAATACTATAGTGATGAAATGCCCAAATGCTTAACAGGAGGAAATGTGTAGTAATTTCGCAGCTCGAATGTAGGAGACACAGTTACACGAAAATAGATCTTGTCTGTATGTTTTTTTTTTCTATCCCAAAGGTTAGGTATTCATGGGTTCTACAGACAAGGGTTTTCCCTGTGCTATAGCTCTCTGATATACGTGCAGGGTCGAACAATAGTACTTGGCCCAATATCTCATGGCACCAACTAATGAGGCTAGACCGTGCCTTTAGCCGTACTACCTGACTACCTAGGTACTAGAGAGTATATTCCCGAGTGTTGTTCTTGGTAGAACTATAACAGTTAGGAGGCCGATCGGTTTATCTAAGGAGAGCTTCAAGAGATCTAGGCCGATCCGTATACATGTGTTTTCTGATGCACTACCACTCGAAGGGGTACCAACAAGGGTCACAAGGGTGGCCAATAGATGTGTGCTTAAGTACCACTTGTATTTTCTGTGTGTATGAATCCCCGACTGCGGGTTTATGTACATAACGATAGATCTCTGTAGATTAAAGACATCAGAATACGTCTCTACCTTGAAAAAAAATTAACCCACAATTTTCTGTCGAGGAAGGTGATCTAATACCACTTGTAATATTCCAGATATAAAAAGGTATGTAGAACATAAATAAATAGCTAGAAATGGAAGATGAATAAGAATATAACCAGAACAACACCACGATAATACCAAAATGATACCAGAATAACACTAGAAAGAACACTTTGATTACTAAGAGCAATGTTCACTTGCCTCTTCGAGGGGGTAACCTCCAACAGAGCAGAGATCTATTAAAATAATATCCAAGGCAAAATTTCTCATACCCTCGACTCCTATTTATACTAAATATGTCTATCAAAAGAACCATCCAGAGGAATATCCTTCTAGAAGCGAAAGATCATATTCCCCTTACCATTTTCCACACTTACCATTTTTCCTTATTCCTTTCCATGTTCACATTTATTTCCCTTTTTCTTTATTTTCCCATTTTTTTTTATTTTCCTTTCCATTTTCATTATCCCATTTTTCCATTTTCCCTTTCCCAAATTTCACGTAATTTCTTTATTTCCCATATATTTCTTTTCATTTTTTATTTTTTTCATATTTCTTTCCATATTTCACGTGACCCATTATATACTTTCCAGACTTAGTTTTATTTACTATGGCTTACCGAGGGTTCGGGGGTTGGTGAAATTTCCTAAGACTATGTTTTATCTCCTCTACCCTCATAATGCACTTTGACTTCTGCCACATTCATAATACACACAACTCTTTTACTACTCTTTACTATGTAATTTCTCCAACACTTAGCCAAATTCATGAGTTACCATGCGCGGGTTCTCGGGTTGGTGATATAATATTTCTTTCATATATCATATGCAAGTCTTCCTAACCGATTCTCAAGACTTAGAGTATTTTACAACTATTTACCTCTCCTCTTCACTTCACCTACAATTATAAATTTTCACACTCATTCCTTACTATGTATTACCACAGGTCTGCCGTGATATACTCACCTACCTCTGCATTCACGTAAACCCGTAATATTATTTTAATAATATTTTTCCTATCCTAATTTATATGAGGGACATCTCCAAGTGACACATGACACTTTATTAACCAATGAGATATATCCACATGACAGTTAGATGGATGGTGCCACATGGAAACTAATTGATGGAGACACGCGGCAACATAAAAAAAGTAACACATGGCGTGATTTTATTGTATGACATATGGTAGATTCTTATTGGAATATTATTGTCCTATCAAGTGATGAAATGTGTCAACATTTGGTTGGGTGACTCATCATTGCTGACTAGGCATATTGGTGGTTGATAGGGCATGCAAAATTATTATTATATTCAACAATTTTCCAAGGGTCGAATCCTCCAAGCTCCATAGTCTCCTCTCCTTTATTTCTTGTCAAGTGTATGTTACACTTAACATTATATACCACTAAGACTCTTTTATTCTCGTACATGTGGGATATGAATAATAAAGAAAAGTCAAAATTCAACAAAGGAGGTCGAAATTAAATCAAGGGTCCACATTTACCAATCAAACTTGATCGACAATGGTTGAGTCACGATATTACAAAGGCTATATTGTAACATCCCGTTCTTGTGTGCACTAAGCAGACTTATTCTTTGAGGAAACTTGCGTGCAAGTGATCAAGTTCTTTATACGATTGGTTGTTTTGATTATGATTATGAGATATGGTGGATTTGATGATATTTTATTTTTGTTGTATTTACATCGACAGGTGCTATTGACTGGGTTCTTTTGAGTGTGTAGGACTCAAGACGTTTGAGGATGCTGAGGCATCGATGAAACTCTGTGGACTCTGAATCAAGTCGTGCAGTGGACTGTTAGGGTTTGAATGTTGTTGATGTGACATATGTACATATGATTAGATATTATGATGTTGATTGTTATTGCTGACATGATTGATTGATGGATGCAAGATGATGATAGCTTGATGACCAGACTCACATTTGGAGTAAAGGGGTCATGCACGACAACCAGATAAATTGAGGGAGAGGTGTGGAAGCAGCCCTGCCACAACCTACTAGCACTCCGACCGTGGCTCGAGCTGTAGGTTAACGATTACCTATTTCTAGAAGACCCATGATGCTGTGAGGGAAGACCGTGACAGTCGCTCATGATGATTATAAGGGGCGCACAATAAGGCAAAGTCTTTATTCCTTAGAGGCCCTTAGTCTCCCATAAGATCACCTGACGGAGTATTGACTGCAGGGGTTTGACATCTACCAAATTCAGTCAAGAGGCGAATGACACCCTTGGAGCATGTAGTGCGTCTTGAAGGGCACGTCTTGCAAATAAAATGAAAGGAGGCGAGTGGCACCCTTGGAGCACGTAGTGCATCCTAAAGGGCACGCCGCAATTTTATCTCTGGTAAGTTAATAAACCTAGTGCCTAGAAAACTATGCCTCCTTAGGACTTGGTTGGCCTTAAAATGAATGATGTGAAAAGTAAAGTTTAATAACAATTTTTTTCCCTTAAGAATTGTTGCCAAGCCTAGTGAATTGAAAACCTAGGTCTGAGTAGAACTTTAGAACAACAAAAAAATCTAATTAGACATGTAACAAGAAGGGGGTAAAGAAAATTCAAGCATTAATAATTAAAGTGGAAATTTTAATAAAGGTTTAATTAATAAAAGGGGTAATTGGTTGTTTTTGTCTAAACCTCCTAATTCTGAACTTAGTTATAAAAAGGGGAAACTTAAAGAAAAAGGGAAACTTAAAGAAAAGAGGAAAGCTAAAGAAAAAGGGAAACTTAAAGAAAAGGGGAAACTTAAAGAAAAAGGGGAATGTCTAACTTAGTAAGGAATCTAGCCTTTGGAACTTTCTATTTATGAAATCAACTAGGATTTAAGTAAGGCGTAAGTCATTTAAGAATTGTAAGGGAATAATTGGACACCAAGGAGAATTTTTAGGAACACTTTTAGATGGGTGAGGGAAATAGGAAAATTTAATTAATAAATAAATTAATTTTCTGGTGCAACTAGGGGATCATGTGACATGTGTACGGGCGAGGTTTGTCCTAATTAAATTTAATAAGAAGGATTCTAATGAGGGTTTGGGAAACTAATCACTTGAAAACTCTATAAAAAAGATGATAGAGGAGGAGTATGGATCAAATTTGGCTTGCGTAACATTACAGTGCCAAAATTTTATCTTGACTGAGTTTCTCTTGTGGGAGTTGGGATACCCAGCTCGGGTAACGAGTGGTAGCTCAACCTTGTGAGGTGAGCTGGGAAGCTAGCATTCTCTGGTATTGTGTGCATTGCCCCTTTGCGGCTTAGGAGACTCAGGGGGAAGAAGAGTACCCCTAGCGTTGGATGGGAGGTACCGGTGAGGTCTCAGCAGTTGGAAAGACAAAATGGGACAACATCAACGAAACCTTCACCTTCTCTCAAATTACACACATGTAAATTTCACAATTTTTATTTAGTTGATTACATGTTGATTTACATCTAGATGGTATGGATTTCTGGTTTCTCACTCTGTGTTTCGTTGTTTGTATGACCTTATGATTCGCCCAAGAGAGACTTCATACTTTTGCGTTTATGGTCCCTATTGCACACATATAGCTCCTTGATTATTTATCTGTATTCCACTTTCTGGCAGCGCTACAACCATCATTCAATCCAACTGTCTTCTTGCTTTCTTATTTTCAGGTGGTGCAGCGGTAGTTGCGCATGTTAGTATATCACCTGTGTTTTTAATCCTTGAGGCAAATCTATGTGGGAATCTTGATGCAATCTCCCTGTATTAAAGATTTACCTTATTTAATATTTTTTCAATTTAATCTGGGCATTGAACGCTTCCATACCTGGAAGCGATTTGTGTTTTAAAACCCTTAAAATTTAAATTGATGCTGGGCATCGAACACATTATTACTTGGAAGAGAGTGTGTTAGTTAAACCTATGATTGCTTTTATAATCGATTAACTATGTTTTATGCTGGGCAAATTTTATTTTTATAATCTTGTATTTGCGTTTTAATGCTGGGCAAATTTTATTTTTATAATCTTGTATTTGCGTTTTAATGCTGGGAAAATTTTATTTTTATAATCTTGTATTTGCATTTTAATGCTAGGCAAATTTTGTTTTCATAATCTTTATTTGCGTTTTAATGCTGGGAATATTTTTGTTTTTTTTTTTCAATTTTTAACAGTGTTTTAAATGTTGTGCAGAGCTTGTTTTGTAATATTTTAAATTATGTTAAGGGAAGTGGTTGTTTCTTGTTTATTCTCTGAATTTCCGAGCCAAGGGCAACGTGGTTTCTTTGATTGTGAATGCCCATTCGAACCGTTGGCAATTCTAATTTCATTAATCTCGCAAATCTGAGTGATGGGAAAAAAAAAATTAAGTCTATAATCGATTGCAGGTAAGGTCTGCTCGACGGATTCTTAAATTCCGTCAATAGGCGAATTTCAATTACTGTCAGTAATTATATGCATTCACAAATAGAGTATTTGTTTTACATAATTGCATTTATTTTTAAAACCCAACCTACATAACATAAAAGATGAGTGATTATTGCTCACTTGCTGAAAGCTATCTCGCCTTGCTTGTCGACTTGTTCTTCGGTTGCTTGTTGACTTG
>JZKD02S1679848.1:628428-639925 GCA_000966675.3 Picea glauca | reverse complement strand
ACACACACACACACACACACACACACACACTTCTCCCAAGCAATTGGATTTTATATTGATTAAACCCATACCTCGATTGAATGTCTTGGGTAAACAAGGGTGATTGCAAAGCTTCACCACCGCAAAATACCTTTTTGTTACTTTTACAGTTAAACTTTTAGCGATTCCTCAATCTCTTTTAAAAATAACTGTGGTGATTCCTCGATCTCCTTTACAAATTAAGATTGTTTAATTTATGTAAACTAACTCCATTTGCAAGTTATGTAATAGATTATATATGTAAGCTAAACGTTCTAGTTGTAGTACCTGTAGTTAGCGCCTCCCATGGTTTGTAAACTAAACGTTTCTGCCTTATGCCATTAATGTCAAGCCATCGCGTTTTTAGTCAACTCAACTTTAAAGGTTTTCAAATTGGAACATGAGGAGTCTTATTACTAATTAAATTGAAATTCTGGGTTTGGCAAGTGACTGCGTCCTTGGATTTTATTTCACCTAATATTTTCTCTTAAACAATCATCTGTTGCAACAAAATGATTTGTCCCGGAAGTGAATGGTTTTCCAGGTGTTGATTTCCCCTTTTGGCAGCGAATAACATAGTGATTTCAATTATTACTACACATAAAATTTAATTGCTATTTGAATTGCAATTATTACTAAACATAGATTTTTACTGCCATTTGAATTTCAATTATTACTACACAAAAATATTTGTTGCTATTTGACTTGCAGTTATTACTACATAGAGATTTTTATTGCCATTGAATTTCAATTATTACTCCACACGGATTTTATTTTCTATCTGAATTCTAATTATTAATACACATGGATTATAATGCTATCTAAATTTAAAATTAAAACTACACAGATATTTATTTACTATCCGTATTTGTAGTGCAACAATAACACAACGAATTCTACTCGTATCACACTGATAATTGTTACTTCTGTAATTTCAGACTATTTTTTGGATTTTGGCAGATGTAATATGGCTAGGGTCTATTATGGAGGTTGACACATCAAATTATATATATTATGAAACTGTAGCATCAACAGCCTTGCCAATAATTTTCGATGTCTTTTTAATATTTCTGCAAAAGGTTTATATAAGTTATTATTGTTTTGTTGTCTACAAATGGTTTCTAGGAAAAACTTTTTCTATAGAATCCTTTCAAGGAATTTAGATATTTATAGGTGTGTGATACAATGGGAGCAACTAACATAAACAATGTGATTGGCAAAGTGATGCACCTTGCCATGTTTGATACTATGGGTGCGAATAGATTTACAAGGTAGAGATCCTTAACATAAATAGTTGATTCAACAAGACATACACTTTATTATGTTTGGTGCTAGGGATGTAATATGATATTCAAGTAGTGATTCAATAAAGTAGTGATTCAGTAATAGTTCTTGGGGTTTATCCAAGAATTTATGAGATATTATAAATGTACTCCATTATTTTAGATGTTATTCAATTCCATCATAAGTTGCTATCAATGGACAAGTTATTGGTGTATTAGGATTCTGATAGTTTAAGTTGGTACCTTGACGTGTTGGTTGTGTTTGTTAAAGGTTTAGATTTGAATGCACTTGGGATTCTTGTGCAATCGTTGCACCGTGGCGACATGATTTCTTAATTTTGGATCATTGCACACATTGATCAATAGCACATATGAAACCTGGCTTAGGGTCTCGTGCCTCCTGATGTGGATGTTGTTATATTTATGGTTGTACTTGTTTTTGTAACTTTATTGTGATTGTCTCTCGCTCGCTAGGAAGGTTCTTGTGGTTGGTCGTCGAAGATTTTGTGTTTGGATTGATTGAGGTTGTATTTTAGCTTAGTAGGTGTGATATTGTGTGTGTTGGGTGGGATGTAGACACCTCCTTGTTCCTCAGAACAGTCGCCAACCTTGATACCTTACATGGTCAAAATCGATGGGAACCTGGGCTTGAGCATTTTCTTATGTGTCCTATAGGTCTTAACCTTGCAAGGTAGGATGGGTGGGTAGTTGTTTTTATTTTTCGTCTGATTGACTGTCATGTGTTGCTTCCAGCTGCTTGATGTGCTAGTATGATAGGTCATTATGTTTTTCTATTCCCTGAATTGCGTGCGTTGTGTTCATTGTCGAGTTGTGTTGAGTGAATGTTGTCATTGTTACTTACCTGCCTTCGAAAAAAAAATACATATTTCATTGGTTATGTGTTGCATGTTGTCATAACAACGTGGGTTGTTACATATGGTATCAGAGCGAGTTCAACCCATGACTTGGGATCACTACGACTTAAGTTGATTAGATATTTGATTATGATGTTGCTAATTAAATTTGTTTGTATTCGTGCAGGTAATCATGGTTAGAGGATGCTGCAAAGGCAGACAATGGGGTGCTAGGGGAGGAGGCGTGACGCCCCCAATAACATCCACGCTGGAGGGGTCTAACCCCTAGGGAGACGAACAAGTTTTTGGGCAAGAACAAATAGCCGTGGGTGATGTGGTTGGGATGATAAGGTCCTTTCAATGGATGTATGAGGAACTGATCAGTAGTTTGGATAGAGATGAGGCCAGGGCACCGACACCCCCTGAGGGTCCATCGTACGCTTCGATCGGTACTAGTAGCATTCACCGAGAACTCAAGAAGGTCAAGTTTCCTGAGTTCTTTGGTGCCCCGGACGACGTGGCAACCGAGGCATGGTTGGAGAATATGGAGATGTGATTTGAAATTTGTGACTATACCTCCAACATGAAGGTCTACATGGTGGTATTTCAACTGAAGGGGAGTGATCTTCTATGGTGGAAGATGCTCCTTCCGCAATTGAACATGGTAGTCGAAGACATGTCATGGGAACTATTTGAGGAATAGTTTCGGGAGAGGTATTTATCTAAGGAATTCATTGAGAGTCAACTCAATGAGTTCAATGCCTTGCGATAGGGCGACCGTATAGTGCCTGAGTACGAGGCTCATTTCATGGAGCTTCTTCAATATGCTCCCCACCTGAATACCGAGAAACTTAAGGTCAACAAGTTCTTGTTTGGCCTTAATGTCAACATTCGTGCAAATGTTAGGATTCTGATACCTCAAACCTTGCATGATGTTGTTAAGAAGGACCTCATAGCAGAGGAGGAGATTATTATCGGGGGTCAAAGTAGGACTCCAGCGAGACCAGTGGGATAGGCACCATCTGGCACGCACCAACATCATACACCAGCTAGGCATGCACTAGGGTATCGAGGTACTTCGAGAGGATCCACCTTCACTACACCTCAACGAACAACACCCTAGCAACGAAATCCTTACCGAGCACCACAATAGCGTTGACCGCAGCAACAACAATTTAGGCCTATTCAACAGAACAAACCAGGTTTCCAGGCCGATGGGCCGTCAACTTCTACTTCGGGTACCAGGAGTATTGGATCAAAGAAAGGGTGCTAGACATGTGGAGAGCCACATTACCAGTGTGACTGGCTAGTGGAGAGGACCAGAGCATCTAGATCAGTTGGACCCACTATCATGAGAGATTTGGGCAAGGCCCATCAGACTCATGTAGCGGTGATTAACTGCCAGGTAGAGCACCAATAGACTATTTTAGAGATGTTAGGTACCATCGCTGACCAGACCCTTAGTATTTTGACAGATCTAGGTGCTACAGAGAGTTTTATTTCTGGTGCAATGCTAAAAATAATTAAGGTAAAGGCATTCGAACAAGACAAGTTTAGCTTTGTCGAAATGGCTTCGAGAGCCAAACAAAAGGTTAGAGGGAAGCTTATAGGCTGTAGCCTTAACCTAGGATATTTTGTCACTAGGGCCAACCTGTACGTCACGATCTTAGGGTCTTATGACGTCGTGATAGGTATGGACTGGTTGGAATCGCATGAGGTGATACTCAACTATAAGACATAGCGGTTGAGCTTGGTCAATGATGAGGGACAAAGATGCATGATTGTAGGTTGGAACCAAGGAGTTTCCCTGAGGGCCATCTCTTCCTTGAAGCTACGGAAGAGAGTGTGTGAGGGATGTAAGATTTATGTGATCCTTGCGTTAAACGAGAAGGGAGCAGCAGAAGGTCTAGGAAACCTTTTGGGGTGAGAGAGTTTGCAGACATCTTCCTTGAGGAGTTACCTGGGATGCCACCATAGAGGGGATTGGAATTTACCATCGAACTAAAACCAAGAACTGAACCAGTAGCAAGAACGCCTTATCGGATGTCAACCCTGTAGTTACAAGAGTTGAAAATGTAATTGAAGGAGTTGCTGGACCTAAGACTTATACGTCCAAGTGTTTCACCATGGGGTGTGCCTGTTATATTCATATGGAAGAAGGATGGGTCGTGGAGACTCGGCATTGACTATCATCAATTGAACAAGTCAACGATCAAGAATCAATATCCATTGCCAAGGATTGATGATTGGTTTGATCAGATGAAAGGTGCGACAGTGTTTTCAAAGATCGACTTGAGATCAGGGTATCACCAATTATGGATCAAGGAGGACGATGTCCATAAGACCGCCTTTAAAATGAGGTTTGGACATTACAAGTTTACTGTTTTACAATTTGGACTGATGAATGCCCCAGGGGTATTTATGAGTTTGATGAACGAGGTGTTCCGCGAATACTTGGAAAAGTTCGTCCAAGTATTCATTGACGATATTTTGATTTACTCTCGAATGATGGAGGAGCATGATGAGCACTTGTGCATGGTACTATATTGTCTACGAGAGAACAAATTGTATGGGAAGCTATCTAAATGCTTGTTTTATCAATCGAAGATTCATTACTTAGGGCATGTCATCTCCGACGAAGGTATCATTTTATATCCAACAAAGGTCGAGGCTATTATGAAATGGCCTATGACAATGAATTTCTTCGAAGTGTGTAGCTTCATGGGTTTAGCGGGATACTATCAATGGTTCATCGAGGGTTTTTCGAAGATATCAAATCCGATCATGTAATTGAAGAAGAAGAAGAAGAAGTTTGTTTGGACCGATAAATGCACAGAGGCATTTAAGAGGCTCAAGGAGCTGTTGACGAAAACACTGATACTAAAGGTCCCTGACATGGACCCATACTTCTTGGTATGCACCGATGCATCCAAGGAAGGCTTAGGCGAACTCTTGATGCAAGATGATCGAGTGATCGCTTACATCTTGAGAAAATTGAGAAGGTATGAGGAGAACTATGCGGTGCACGATTTGGAGTTGTTAGCCATTTTTTATGCCTTGAGAGATTGGAGACACTACCTTATTGGAAAAAATTTTGAACTAAAAATGGACCACTGAGGTCTACAACACATATTTACTCAAAGTGACTTGAACGCGCGACAACGACATTGGTAGGAATTTCTTAGCGAGTACGATTTCGAGATTACTTACATAAAAGGAACAATGAACAGAGTGGCTAATGTGTTGAGTCAAAGACATGCATATTTCAGTGATGCCTCTTCGGATGAATCTACGTGAAAATATTCTAACTTTATAGTGTGACGATGATTGGTATAGAGAGGTCAAGGATTTTATTGGAAAAAACACAATGATGGTACCAAAATTTGATGGATTTACTGTGGACAATGACAAATTATTGAGATTGAAAAGTCAAATTTACATACCGCCCAATGACGAGTTGAGGAGTTTGATCCTAAACGAGGCTCATAGAGCAGTGTACATGGTTCACCCAAGAGTCACGAAGATGAGCACAAACCTTAAACCCTTATTCTTCTGGAAAAGAATGAAGGCAGACATAGTCAACTACGTGGCGATATGTATAGAATGTTAGTAGGTGAAGGCTGAACATAGACATCCGACACGATTACTACAACCACACAATATTATTGAATCGAAATGGGAGGTCATTTTGATGGATTTCATTGTTGGATTGCCACTGACGGCAAGGAGACATGACTCGATTTTTGTAGTAGTCGACACTCTGACGAAGAGTGCACATTTTATCCTTGTGCGTACAACATATCAGGCACCTGACATAGCTGGAGTTTTCATCAGTGAGATTGTGATGCTACATGGCATGCCTAAGAGGATTATATTTGATAGAGTATCGATGTTTACAAGATGATTTTGGACTAGTTTCCAAGAGGCCTTGGGAACCCAACTTAACTTTAGTACCACATATCACCTGGAGATAGACGGGCATATCGAAAGAACAAACCAAATCTTGGAGGATATGTTGCGTATGTACGTTATGGACCAACAAAAGCATTGGGAAGAGTTCTTTCCACTAGTAGAGTTTGCATACAACAACAGTTATCAAAGCACCATTAAGATGGCGCCTTTTGAGTTTCTTTACAGTCGACCATGTTAGATGCCTTTGAGTTGGGATCGGCTAGAGGATAGGGTCCTGGTGGGGCCAGAAGCGATCCAAGAAATGGAAGATCAAATGAAAATAATAAGACAAATGATCAAGGAAGCGCATGATCGACATAAGAGTTATGCCTATGCACATCATGTCGATCGTAGTTATGAAGTTGGTGATCGAGTCTTCTTGTGGGTGAAACCGCATAAGAGTTCGATCAAGTTTGGAAAGGGTGATAAACTCTCTCCTAGGTTCGTGGGACCCTTCGAGATTTTGGAAAAGATGGGGCCCATGGCCTATCGACTATCCTTGCTTGATTCTTTGAGGCATATGCATGATGTTTTTCACGTATCTGTTTTGAGACATTATGATAGTTATCCTACACATGTTATTGACATGAGTTCCTTGCAGGTATCGAACGAGGGTGCGGTCATGGCAGAGCCATTGTGCATCCTAGACCATCACATTCTACAACTACGACACTGAACAATAGATCAGGTCAAGGTCCAGTGGGACAACTATAGTCCACACTCGACGACCTGGGAGGACGCATATGATATGCATCAACAGTTTCCATTTTTGTTTGATAGATAGACATATGATACTGTGATACACATTATTTTGGCACTTACATACTGTGAAACTTCAGAATGAAGTTTAAAACAAGAGGGGGTGTATGTAACATCCCGATCTTGCGCGCACTAAGCAAAATTCTTCTTTGAGGACACTTGTGTGCAAGTGATCCAGTTCTTTATACGATTGGTTGTTTTGATTATGAATATGAGATATGTTGTATTTGATGATATGTTATTTTTGTTGTATTTACATCGACATGTGCTATTGATTGGGTTCTCTTGAATGTACAAGACTTTGGATGTTTGAGGATGTCGAGGCATCGATGAAACTCTATGGACTCCGGATCGAGTCAGGGAGTGGACTGCTAGGGTTTAAATGTTGTTGATGTGACATATGTACATATGATTAGATATTATGATGTTGATTGTTATTGCTGACATGATTCATTGATGGATGTAGGATGACGATAGCTTACCGACCATACTCACATTTGGAGTAAAGGGGTCATGCATGACAACCAAAGAAATTGAGGGAGAGGTGTGGCAACAACCCTGCCACAGCCTACTAGCACTCCCGCCATGGCTCGAACTGTAGGTTAACAATTACCTAGTTCGAGAAGACCCATGATGCCATGAGGGAAAACTGTGACAGTCACTCACGATGATTCTAAGGGGTGCATAATAAGGCAGGGTCCTTATTCCTTAGAGGCCCTTAGTCTCCCACAAGATCACTTGACAGAGTATTGACTCCATGGGTTTGACATCTACCAAATTCAGTCAAGAGGCGAGTGGCACCCTTGGAACATGTAGTGCGTTCTTAACGATATGTTGCACAAATAAAACAGAAGGAGGCGAGTGGCACCCTTGAAGAACATAGTGCGTCCTGAAGGGCACATCACGATTTTATTTCTAGTAAGTTAATAAACCTAGTGCCTAGAAAACTTTGCCTCCTTAGAAACTGGTCGGCCTTAAAATGAATGATGTGATAAGTGGAGTTTAATAACAATTTGTTTCCCCTAAGAACTGTCGCCAAGCCTAGTGAATTGAAAACCTAGGTATGAGTAAAACCTTAGAACAAAAAAAAAAACTAATTAGACATGTAACACGAAGGGGGTAAAGAAAATTCAAGCATTAATAATTAAAGTGGAAATTTTAATAAAGGTTTAATTAATAAAAGGGGTAATTGGTTGTTTTTGTCTAAACCTACTAATTCTAAACTTAGTTATAAAAAGGAGAAACTTAAAGAAAAGGGGAAACTTAAAGAAAAAGGGGAATGTCTAACTTAGTAAGGAATCTAGCCTTTGGAACTTTATTTATGAACTCAACTAGGATTTAAGTAAGGCGTAAGTCATTTAAGAATTGTAAGGGAATAATGGGACATCGAGGAGTGTTTTTAGGAATGCTTTTAGGTGGGTGAGGGAAATAGGAAAATTTAATTAATTAATTAATTAATTTTCTGGTGCAACTAGGGGATCAGGTGACATGTGTACGGGGGAGGTTTTTCCTAATTAAATTTAATAAGAAGGATTATAATGAGGGTTTGGGAAACTAATCACTTGAAAAACATATAAAAATGATGGTAGAGGAGGAGTATGGATCACATCTGGCTTGCGTAATGTTATGTTGCCGAAATGTTAACTTGACTGAGTTTCTCTTGTGGGAGTTGGGATCCAGCTTGGGTAATGAGTGGTAGCTTGACCTTGCGAGGTCAGTTGGGAAGCTAGAATTCTCTGTTATTTTGTGCGTGGCCCCTTTGCAGCTCGGGGGGATTAGGGGGAAGAAGAGTACCCCTAGAGTTGGCTGGGAGGTATCGATGAGGTCTCAGTGGTTGGAAAGCTGAAGCGGGATGGAGCGTGAGCACAAGACAACAACAACGAAACCTTCTCCTTCGATCAAGGTACACACATATACATTTCTCAATTTTTATTTAGTTGATTGCATGGTGATTTATATCTAGATGGTATGAATTTATGGTTTCTCACTCTGTGTTCCATTGTTTGTATGGCCTTACAATTCATTCAAGAGAGACTTCATCCTTCTGTGTTTATGGTCCCTATTGCACATAGATCTCTCCTTGATTATTTATCTGTAGTCCACTTTCTGGTAGTGTTGTAACCATAATTCAATCCAACTGTCTTCTTGCTTTATTATTTTCAGTTTGCGCAACGATAGTTGCGCATGTTAGTATATCACCTGCGTTTTTAATCCTTGAGGTGACTCTATGTGGGAATCTTGATGCGGTCTTACCGTATTCAATATTTACCGTATTTAATCTTTTTGCGATTTAATCTGGGCATTGAACGCTTCCATACTTGGAACCGATTTGTTTTTTAAAACCCTTAAAATTTAAATTAATGCTGGGAAACAAACGCATTCTTACCTAGAAGTGAGTGTGTCAGTTAAACTTGTGGTTGTGTTTATAATCGATTAACTGCGTTTTATGCTGGGAAAATTTTATTTTTATAATCTTGTATTTGCATTTTAATGCTTGAAATTTTTTATTTTTATAATCTTGTATTTGCGTTTTAATGCTGGGCAAATTTTGTTTTCATAATCTTTATTTGCGTTTTAATGCTGGGCACACACACACACACACACACACATATATATATATATATATATTTAATGGTGTTTTAAATGCTAGGCAGAGCTTGTTTTGTAATCTTTTAAATTACGTTGAGGGCAGTGGCAGTTTCTTGTTTATTCTCTGAATTTCTGAGCCAAGGGAAACATGTCTTCTTTGATCGTGAATGTCCATTCAAACCGTTGGCAATTCTAATTTCATTAATCCCACAAATCTGAGCGATGGGAAAATGAAATTAGGTCTATAGTCGATTGCAGGTAAGGTCTGCTCGACGAATTCTTAAATTCTGTCAATAGGCGAATTTCAATTACTGTTAGTAATTATATGCATTCTCAAATAGAGTATTTGTTTTACATAATTGCATTTATTTTTAAAACCTAAACTACATAACATAAAAGCTGAGTGATTATTGCTCACTTGCTGAAAGCTATCTCGCCTTGCTTGTCGACTTGTTCTTCGGATGCTTGTTGACTTGGAACCATCCGACTATTGCATTAATCAAAGCCACCACTATTGCATTAAATTTGTAGTGATTGTCCAACGTTGTGCTTTTATCTATATCTATATCTATATATATATATATATATATACACACACACACACTACTCCCAAAAAATTGGATTTTATATTGATTAAACCCATACCTCGATTGAATGTCTTGGGTAAATAAGGGTGATTGCAAAGCTTCACCATGGAAAAATACCTTTTTGTTACTTTTACAGTTAAACTTGTAGCGATTCCTCAATCTCTTTTACAAATAACTGTGGCGATTCCTCGATCTCCTTTACAAAACAAGATTGTTTAATTTATGTAAACTAACTCCATTTGCAAGTTATGTAATAGATTATATATGTAAGCTAAATGTTCCAGCTATAGTACCTGTAGTTAGTGCCTCCCATGGTTTGTAAACTAAACATTTCTGCCTTATACCATTAAAGTCAAACCATCGATTTTTTAGTCAACTCAACTTTAAAGGTTTTCAAATTGGAACGTTAGGAGTCTTATTACTAATTAAATTAAAATCCTGGGTTTGGCAAGTAGTCGCGTCCTTGGATTTTATTTCACCTAATATTTTCTCTTAAACAATCATTCGTTGCAGAAAAGCGATTTGTCTCGGAAGTGAGTGGTTTTCCAGGTGTTGATTTCCCCTTTTGGCAACGAATAACACAACGATTTCAATTATTAATACACAAAAAAATTAATTGCTATTTGAATTGCAATTATTACTACATAGAGATTTTTACTGCCATTTGAATTTCAATTATTACTGCACAATTTTTTTTATTGCTATTTGACTTGCAATTATTACTACACATAGATTTTTATTTCCATTTGAATTTCAATTATTACTACACATAAAATTTTATTGCTATTGAATTGCAGTTATTACTACACATAGATTTTTATTGCCATTGAATTTCAATTATTACTACAAAGGGATTTTATTTGCTATCTGAATTCTAATTATTAATACACAAGGATTATAATGCTATCTAAATTTTAAATTAAAACTACACAGAGATTTATTTACTATTCGTATCTGTAGTGCAACAATAACACAACGAATTCTACTCTTATCACACCGATAATTGTTACTTCTGTGATTTCGGACTATTTTTGGGATTTTGGCAGCTGGAATATGGCCGGGGTCTATTATGGAGGTTAACACATCAAATTATATATATTATGAAACTGTAGCATCAACAACCTTGTCAATAATTTTCGATGTCTTTTTAATATTTCTGCAAAAGGCTTATATAAGTTATTATTGTTTTATTGTCTACAAATGGTTTCTAGGAAAAACCTTTTCTATAGAATCCTTTCAAGGAATTTAGATATTTATAGTTGTGTGATACAATGGGAGCAACTAACATAAACAATGTGATTGGCAAAGTGATGCACCTTGCCATGTTTGATTCTATGGGTGTGAATAGATTTACAAGGTAGAGATCCTTAACATAAATAGTTGATTCAACAAGACATACACTTTATTATGTTTGGTGTTAGGGATGTAATTTGATCTTCAAGTAGTGATTCAATAA
>JZKD02S1679848.1:601610-618902 GCA_000966675.3 Picea glauca | reverse complement strand
TCTTAAGGGGGGATGTTAGGATATTTAGACACTTAGGAGTTAGTTAAGATCTACTTGGTCTAATATGTCGTTAGGTAAAAGTGTGTTTCTTAGTGTGTTTCTTTAGTATGCATTTATAGTTAGAAAATCTGATGGTCATGATATGTTCCCGACATAGAGTGATCCTACGGTTCATACTCTCCTCGATATTAATGGCCATTGATCCATGGCTTAACAACCGATTGGTCCATGATCTTTATTTAAAGAGCATGGAGGGTCATTTGCTAATGATCGAATGTGAGAATTTCTCTTGTAAAATCTCTCTGTAATTTTTTTATTTGCATTAATAAACTGCTCCAAGTAGCCACATTGGCTGGGGCCGCAGATGTTTCCCTGTAGGGGTTTTACCACGTGAAAACATCGGTGTGTTGATCTTTGATCTAGTTATGTGAGTGGTTATTGAAGGTGTTTGTCCTCTGTTGGAATACCTGTGTTGTCGAACATCTTTATCTCAAACTATGATGTATGTGAGGACATTTTTCTTATTTACTTTAAATGTGTGAAGTGTGTGATTCCTGGTCCTTTCTCAGGAACTTTATTTATGTTTGCTAATAAAAATAAGTAACATTATACATTAGCAGATAGAAAGTTGTATATATATATATTTGTACATATAGATTAACTTAGATTAGAACTTATATTAGGACATGGGTAACTAGAGACCCATAGAACCAGTCAGAATTTCTATTTCAACAAAAAATGGTCTAATCGAGACCTTGAACAGGCGATATCCCCAATGTTAAATATGGTCATATTTGGCCATCAACATTTTTGGCACTAGAAGGAGAGCACCGATGAGTGTGCATAATGATTTTATTCTTGTTTGAGCTATTGTTTTTAATTCATTCATTTTTTTTAATGGCTCCTAAACTACCCACATGGAGTTGTATATTAGGTTGTGCATCAAGCACTCCAACAAATGTAGTTAAACACTTGTCACAGGTAAAATTTAATGGTGAGTCTATTTCTTTTGTATTTCATCATGTTCATAAATTTATTTTGCATTGTAGAAATTTTGATATTGATGATGGTGTCATGTGTAGGATTTTCACTTTCACCTTAACAAGCCAAGCCAAAGAGTGGTGTAGATCATTACGAGTTTCTTCTATAGGTAGTTGGGACGTGTCTTCTCAAATATTCCTCCATATATTTCAAGATTATGACTGTGATAAGGTTTGCCTCGAACTTGAGAACTTGCGAAGAAGTGAAGGTCGGTCCTATGACAATTTCCTTCTTAGATACAAGTTGATCTGCCTTCAATTTAAGTATGATGATTTGCCTTCATATTTCAAATTGATAACATGGTTTAAACACATTCTTTCACTTCCTTGTATTAATCATAATGAATCAAAAAAATTATCTTTTCTTAGTGTATTTTGTATTATTGATGAACCTGTTACTTCTTATGCCATAACTGAACCTGTTATAACAACCAATTCATAAATTATTAAGGAACAATTTCAGGAAAACACAAATTCATCTAATGAAATCATAATTCATCTTGAAAATGTTTCAAATCCCCCAAAAATTGTTGTTTGTCATAATGATGACAGTTGTTTCATTAGGAGTAATTTAACTGGTATTTCTGATATCATTATTAGTAATTCTCAGTCTCACATATTAGAACATCTTGAATCTCATTTTCAAGAAGGGAAATATTTACCCAACCAAATTAATCCCTTATCTGAAAGTGATATTTTTGCTGAAGAAAATGATGGAGAAATGATATTAGAAACTCAAGAACAAGTTTTTAACGATAATGGTCATTCTGTGAACAAATAAATATTTAGTTTTATCTGTTCCAATAGTCATTTTTCATTATACCCTGATATTTTTTCCGACATAAATTTGTTTGATAATCATTTAAGAGTTCCTCTTCCTTTAAATGAGATTTTACAAAATAAAAGGACTATCTTAAGTCAAACATATTTTGTACCTTTTAATCATGATTATTAGAGTAACGAGTCATTAAATGATCATTTTTTCGATCATTTTCATACATGTCCATCATCTTATGTTTTTGGTTTTGATTTAAAGGAAAATAGTCAAGGTAGTGAATGTGAAATCATTTATGATAGCGATCTAGAGGTTGAGGATAGTAAGGTACTTCACCCCTAGGTGATGGTTATGCTAGGTCCTTGTATTATCAATCCTCATGATCAATCCAAATTCCAAGATGTAGGATATCCTTTTACTGATCATATTTCAACTAATTCTCATCTTGAGTCTTCACATACTGATTTTAATTTTAAAGAAGCGAATTCCACGCCTGTATTTGATTCTTATGATATAACTCAAGTTCCCACTTCTTTTCATATTCTTGAATTTTTAACACAGGTAGATACCAGTTCTAAAATTGATTACACTATAGGGGTTGATACTTGTGAAAATGAAACTCATGAGAATAATTCCTTAGTTTTTGTTAATAGGTTTGTAAATAGTAATGTAAATTATTTTAATATTGTAAATAGTACTAAATTTTCTCAATAGGGTCAGCAAAATACTTTTCCAATCACGATTCCATTCAAACCATTCCAAAATCATTTTTATGATAGAATTGAATCTTGGTTGGAAAACAAATTTCATAAGAAATTACCTATTGATAAATTTCTTCTTTTGTCTCTACTAAAAGTAAATGTACATAATTGTTTTTATTTTAATTGTCTACTATTCATTAAAATATGGTTGCTAATTCATCTTGTACATATGTTTGCAGGTATCAAATAACTCGAATGGTTTCATTGGCAATTTGACTATACATAGTCTTATTTTACTCATAAAGTTAGAGTAGCAGTAGGTCTAGTTTAGTTTAGCTTAGATTTACTTTAAGTTTTGATTTATAAACTGGTGATCTTGGGCATATGAGAACTTAATTAAATCTGCAACTTCTTCATGTTTTAATTTTTATCATAAGAAGAGGTTACTTCATTAATTTTGAGAAATTCGACATCTCTAAGGTAAATCATAAAGAGATTCTTCAAGATAAGTCTCACATGCTTATTTTCCTCCTTTGCTTTTTGTCTTTCTATTTTTAATTTCAGGTTTGTTTTGTTTTTTAGTATTTGTTGATCTAAGTCTTGTTTCTTGTAGGTCTTCATGAATTTTTAGAAAATCTAACACCCTTACTTGCTAAGAATTTACTCTTCTCATTTCACCTGCTAAACCAACAATGATGATGCTGATCAAGTTACAAATAAGCTAAATCAGGGAATTTCTAAACCTATACTTTACTTTCATTCAATATCGTTATAAGCCTCATTTTTACTACATAATCATTTAGATTTTTCTACAAAGACTTAATTTTGAAACAAAACATTTTTTAGGCGAGAGAAATATAATTTAACTTTATCTTTTAATCATTACTGTTGCCTATATTTTGGATTTTGGTTTGAATAAAAAGCTCAATTAGCTGTAGCTTGGAAAAACATAATGAATCACTTAAAAAAAAATCTCAGTTAAGACAGTCAGACGTGCTTTCCTCACATTCACTCTTTTGTTGGGATACACTTTCATAAGTTTCCTTGTTGAAGTTTATTTTCAGATTTGAATTTTTCTTTATCTTCTTCTTTGGATTTACATTTTCTTTCTTTGTCTGCAATGATTTAAACTTTTTGGTTTTACTTGTCTTCTTTTTTATTGGATGTTGTATTCTTCCCAAAGCTTATATGGGGGGATTCTTCCTACACAATATCAATTGGTGTACATGGGGAATCCTTCCTTCCTTACTCTACCATTTTAATATGATTTCATTTACCTTAAGGTCATTTATATCAAGTTTTTCACTTTTCTTGTATATCAACCATTACCCATGGGGAACATTGAGATATGTTTCAAGTATTATAAGTTTATCTTTATAAAGGAAAGAGTTGTTGACATTCCTTACTTTGAATCCCTCCCATACCCCTCCACATTTAAAGCATCTACTTTGGAAATTAAAAAGAAAGTAGTGAGGTCATACTCAAATGGTATTGTACCACCCCTCTCTCTTCACTTAATTGCTAAAAGCAATTTTCCAAAGAAATTAATCCAAAAAGTGTCATTAGAGAGTTGAAAACACATTTGTGTGGGAAATGTGTGTAAACTCATTGGGGTACTGAATAGGCTCGTTGGCAGTGGGTAAATGCACACATGATACCAAGATAACTTAGTCGGGGTACTGAACAGGCCTACTGGCAATGAAACAATGTCGGGTAAAGATGCAATTTTTAAATAGATGCATACTAATCTTTAATTATCTGCTAGCTATTTTTCCTGTCCAAAAGTAGATGTGTAATTAAAAGTTAATGATTTTCCCTTCATTTGGATTCAATTTCTTGGAATTAGACATTCAAATCCTTTCATATCTAAAAGCTTATTTTACTTCGAATCCATCTTATGTGGGACCTTTGAGAATGGTGTAATTGCAAGAAATTGTTGAAAAAAATTCATTTCAACCTTTGGTAAATCTAATCCTATCATTATAAACCAAAGATAATTGTGTCTTCCTCATGTGTCACCAATTGTTGTTGTGTACAACAACCCTCCCAAATTTTCATTTATTGTAAATAAAAATAATTTGGGCGCCTTTATTTTTGCAATTTTTTCTTAGTTTGGTTTAATTTTTCTTTGTAAATATGTTTGGAATACTGATTTCAAACTGACCATCAATGCACTTTTTAAGTTTAGAGCTAAGGAATTTTCGTATTTTGACTCTTATTTATACCGATGATGCATACATTCTTTTGAATTTCCTGAATTTTAACATAAAAATCAAAATTCAATTTCGAGATTTTCCTTGTGTCATATCATTTTTAGATCGTTTTCATTGGTTTTCTTAAGTTGTTTTGATTATCAACTTGATCATAAAGTGATGTGTATATATTTTATATATTATTCATCTCTAATGATCTTGATCGTATTGCTTATATACATGTCCATGATAATGTTTTCACGTGAGCTACAAAAAAAAAATAAAACAAACTATTAGGCTATTCAAAAGTTGTTTTTCATCCTAAGTCTTGTTTATTTCATCATTTTATATTATTTGGATAAAGAATTAAACAGATTTTATTTCATATTAAGATTTAATGCACTTTTTTTTATAGCCTACCTTATAGTTGAAAATATGCTCAAAGCATTATGCATTAACATGTGATATTCATCATTTATATGGTAAAAGGTTTATGAAATCATGACAACATTGTTATTAAAGTGATTAATGTTATCTATGTAATACATGGTTTGGGTTTTCCATATAGAATTTAAACTTTCTTTTCTTCTACTCCATGTAACGAGTTAAGATAACATCATGTTCCTTGCCATAAACACAAAATTAATTCATCCATCAAAGTTGAGGTAGACTTATAATTTCTCATCCTTTCACGATTTAGGGATTTTCTATCATAAGTTTGTTTTTCATTATGAGCAAAGGTTTCATACACACAACTTTGTATTTCACATATTCACCTCAGATTTTACTTGGCCAATTTTGGTGCAGACGCCACTCGTCACACGTCCGTGATCACCAGGACCTTCTTTCTCACTGCCCCGAAGAGCTAAGATTTACTCTTCAACCCCCTGTCGGAAGTTTTTAATACCCATCGATTTTTCCTTGTGATCTCCCTACTTTAAATCGGGAAATCGAGCCTCATGATATCGCGAGTCCTGGACTCCCGGAATCGGGTCTGACCAATCCCCAAATCCCGATAATCCCTCGTTCACTGCTTTCTGGCTTCTTATCGGGAATTTTACCCGTCGGGAAATCGGTATATACGAGGTCACGAATCCCTCACCTCGCGGATCCCCGATTCCCAATCTGCGATGCCACCTGTCCCCCTTTACTGCACTTTGGGGCCCACACGCCAACCAACGGTTACAGAGATATCGCCTTTTGCGACTTCGCAACCTTTGACGTGAATCTTTGCGCTCCCAACACACGAACCTCTGAGTTCACGATATACTGATGCCACTTGGCCCTTACTCCCTGTGAGAGTTTACCTGCCGACACTTGTCCTCCACTTCGCCCTTACCTCCATCAGGAAATCGAGTATCGGGATATCACGATTCCTATGGTTGTGAGTCTCTCGTCGCCAAGAACTCTGAAAAGCTGAACCCCGATGCACGTTCGGGCACTCTCCTCCACGTCACCCCTCCTTGTCGCGCTATCGGTTATCGTGTGATCATGATTTCTCTTACAGCATTTCCTTTGCATAGGAGAACCCCGAATGCCGAACCTCGACTCTCCGGATCGCTGACACACGTCCAATCTGAAATCTACGGCTATGCTTCTTTCGGGAAATCACGGATCACGATTTCTTCCTAAGAGGGTTCTATGACTCTGGAGACTCTGATTCTCTGATGAGTTGAGTCCCGATGACTCTTGAGCTCCTCCCCTGCACGTTAAGGTTTAACCCGTGCGCAACTCTTCCAAAATCTGATGGCTGGCAGGATTTCACAAATCTGTCCCGCGAATCTTGACCGTTGACTCCTCCTCCTTGAGGGTTTCTTTGAAATGACTAAGTGCTTCTGCCGAAACTTGTTCTCCAAGCCTACGCTTGCAGCTCCTGCTCGAAACCTTCCTCGACACGAACCTTATACATTCCCTTACAATTCTATCACAAGGGTTCTATCCCTCTTGAGCTTATTCGCTCTGACTCCTTTAGAGGAATGTATGCGCATTCCTTGCGCTTAGCATTCAATAACTCCTCAAGTGTTGAATCCTTCATACTCTGCGCACCTCCTGTAGCAGCAGTCTTTTATCTCCTTTACTCAGGCTAACAACTGAGACTTCCTCTTCGACCTGTGCCTTCCTTGCACGGCTCCGGTGCCAAATTTACACTTCTGAGAGCTTAGAACAAAAGTTACCTCTATCTGCACCTTGCAGTCACGCACTCCCTACAGACAAATTCCATTGCACTCCTTGCAGGAATCTCTTGGCTCAGAATAGAGAAATAATCGAAACTAATTTCTTGCTCTCATAGATTTCAATTCAACTATGAAACCACATACACAGCATATCAAAGCAAATGTATGACAGAAATAAAACATCCATGAGCATAATATCAATACACAGAGAAACAACTCAAACCATGAATTTGAATCAGAACTCTCTTCTATTAATTCAAATTCCTATGCATGGATGTTCTTCACAAGTTCTCTGCTTGATCTTCTCTTCTGAATGCTCCTGAATAATAATACAATGATACAAAGGAGGGTGTCTATATCCATTTTCCCTCTCAAATCTCTAAACTGTCTATTCTGGAATTAAAATCCTATCTATCTGCATTAACTAAAGTAAATGCCTCCTATCTACTTTAGACAAGAGCGTAAGGCTTGAGGTCTGATATAATACAACAGGCGCTCCTTCATAAATGTTTCATTGAAGGATATGGCGCTTCATCTTTAATGAAAATTCAAAAAGTTATCAAGCTTATATGTCATGTGTTTAAAAACACATGCGCTGGCTCCATGCTTGCTTTGATAGTCGCGATGCTCCTGCATCATACTCGGCTTGAAAACTTTCATGGGCTCCTGTCCATGAGCTCCTGCACGGTCTGTCTATGCCTCTGAATCACTGCTTCTGTCTCCCAGCTGGCATCTTCCACTGGGTGATTCTTCCATTTGACCAGGTACTCATAGTATTCTTTCCTCCTGGTCTTTTTACCCACTCACTTGTCCAATATGCACTCCATCTGCAGCTTTTTTGCTACTGGTAACTGCTTCATCCACTGGACCACTGGCTCGTCAGTTCCAGTCTCTGCTTCTCCAACCTTATATGGGTATAAATCCGAAACATTAAATATCGGAGATATCCCGATGCCATCCGACAACTCAATTTCATACGCATTCTCTCCGAATTTCTTCAGGACCCTACATGGCCCGATTTTCTTCATTTTGAGTTTATTATATGTTCCCCTTGGGAACCTTTCCTTCCTCAAATGTGCCAGAACTAGATCACCAACTTCAAACTAAAGTTGCCTCTGATGTTGATCTGCTCTGTGCTTATATTCCTGATTTGAATTTATCAGTCGCTGCTTCACCCTGCTGTGAAGTTCCTGCATTGCCTCAGCGAATTCCTCTGCACTAGCACTGCTAGTCATAGTTTGTTCTGAATCTCACAATTTAGAAACTCCCCTCGGCTACATCCCATATACAACCTGAAATGGACTCTTGCCTGTACTCTGATTCACCGAATCATTGTACGCAAACTCTACCTGCAGCAATACATTGTCCCAGCTGCTATGGTGTTCTGTCACCAGGCTCCTTAATAAATCTCCCAAGCTTCTATTCACCACCTCTGTTTGCCCATCCATCTGAGGATGATAGGATAAACTAAACATTAAGTTAGTTCCCATCTTCTTCCACAAGGTCCTCCAGAAATTCCCTATGAATTTGGTGTCCCTGTCCGATACTATACTTTTCGACAAGTTCGCGATGTGAGTCGCATCACTGGTCTTCTGGCATGGTATAAAATGTGCCATCTTTGAAAACCTGTGATGCAGGAGCATCACTCACTCATCAAGCGAGCCAGCGTAGTGAGAAGAAACAGCTGGACAGAGCCATCACACATTTTGAGATACTTGGGAGTTGTTGCGCCGTCCTTTAATGAAGCCTTTCATAAAGAAGCGCACTTGTATTGTAAAGGGGGACCTTGAGCCTTTATGCTCACGTCCTTAGTAGATAAGAAGACATTTAATAGAATTATTGAAAAGTAGATAGAAATTTATTTTAGATTTGATAGCTTTAGAGCTCGAGAGGGAAACGGGGTATAGACACCCTCCTTTGTACATTGTAACATAGAAGCATTATTATCAAGCATTCAGAAGAGGAGAGAAAGCAGAGAAATTGTATGTAGAACCCCATGCACAGATTGAATTAATAGAAGGGAGTCTTTGATTCAGTTTCATGGCTGGTGTTGTTTCTCTGTGCATGTTATTTATGCGCTCTTGAATGTTTGTTTTCTGTCATGCATTTGCTTTGATATGCTATGTATGTGATTTCATAGTTGAATTGAAATCTGTGAGAGCAAGAAATTAGTTTCAATTGTTTCTCTGTTCTAAACCAAGAGATTCCTGCAAAGAGTGCAGTGGAATTTGTCCGCAAGGAGTGCGTGACTGCAGGGTTCAGATAAAGAGAACTTTTGTTTTAAACTCTCAAGAGTGAAGTTTTGGCACCGAAGCCATGCAAGGCGTACGCAGGCTGGACAGGGACTCAGAGTTATGATTCTGAGTGAAAAGGCATTAGGGCTGTTGTTGCAGGTGAGCTGCAGGGTCGAGGAAGTTTCAACCCTTAGGCATGTTCGAAGATACGTCACAAGGAGTGCATGCGACAAGTCCTCATAAAGACTTGTGAAGCAAAGTTAAGCTCAGGAGGAATAGGCCTACAGTTCACTGAAGGAGAATTACAGGAGTGTTGTGGAACGCCGAGAGAAGCTCTACAGGTTGGCGAGCGGTTGGACAAGTCTTCACGTGAAGCTTTTGTTTCATCTCGTAGGAAATATCAAGGGAAAGACGGATGGTTGAAATCTCCTGGAGAGATTTCACGAAGACCCAAGGACCGTTAGATCTTGCAAAGCTGCAAGAAGGTTAAGGGGTGAACATTCAAAGGTTCGAAGTTAGGAGGGAATGGAGCCGTCGATCTGAAGTCACAGGGATCGTCAGATCACACGACATCGCATATCGGCATATCGCGAGTCGAAGCATCAAGCCGTTGGGACGAGAGTTACGATATCGCGATCCGCGATATCCCGAGGGGATCACAACCGTTGATTTCAGGGACGCGTGTCAAGAAATCCCATCAAATCGGGGTTCTCGACGGGAGAGAATACTTGCATGTCGGATTCACGATCCACGAAATCCCGAAGGTGACATGACCGTGTGGGACCCTGGAAGCTAGCGGAGTACAGATGGCATTGTATCGGGGAATCGACACATCGGTGTTCAGATTTTTGAAGCTCAAGTGTCGACATCGCGAGTAGCGATATCCCGATAGGGAAATCCCCGACAGGCTCGAAAACGTTGACCTTTGACCATCGGGGTTTGGGGTTCTGATTGCGCGAAGTGCTTGCTCGTAGGGTTCGCGATAGCGCGAAGCCCAATTTCCCGAGGAGACTACGGGAGATCGTTAGAGTATCCTGTGGGTGACCAAAGATCCCGATACGGGATTTGGAGGGCATTCTAGCTCTTCGGGTCTAAGTGAAAGAAGGTCCTGGTGGAAGTGATCGTTCTCCGGGGAGTGGGGGAAGGTTGTGTCAGAGTGGTATCAGAGCGGGTTAAGAGTTCTCTGTTATCTATAGCAGAGAAGGAGAAAGGAAGATACATCATGCCACCCAGAAGAGAGAGACAGTCACCTGACCCAGAAGACAAGGAGGTGAGAAGAAGAGGCAGGCCGACAGGAAATCCAGAGATGGAAAGGCAAATGAGAGATATCCGAGCAAGGCTCGAGGAGATGGAGACTGCACAAAGACGCGTAGTTGGTGCAGGGGATCTTAGTGATTTCGAGGTTGAAGAGGAGGCTAGATGTGAAGAAGAGGTCACATCAGAGGATGCATCAACTGAGCGATTGATCAAAGCTATCACCAATATGAGTTCCAAGACCAAAATGGATATTCCAGCATATGAAGGGAGTCTGGATGTAGAAGAGTTGCTGGACTGGATCCGAGCTCTTGACACCTACTTTGATTATGAGGATATCGAAGAGGATAAAAAGGTAAGACATGCTGTTACCAAGTTGAAGGGACATGCAACATTGTGGTGGGATGAGCTATAGGCAGATAGACGTTCCAAGGGAAAACAGAAGATCAAAGGCTGGGACTGGATGATCGTGAAGATGAAAGTGAAGTTCATCCCTAGATATTATCAGATCACTCTATTCAGGCGAATGCAGAACCTGAGACAGAAGTTGATGACGGTGAAGGAGTACACTGAAGCATTTTACAAGTTGAACATCAGAGCAGGTCATCGGAAGAGCGATGATGAGAAGGTGGCGAGATATCTGAATGGTCTGAGATATGACATTCAGGATGAATTGAGTATGGTAACCATCAGGATAGTTGAGGATGCTTACCAGATGGCTCTGAAAGCCAAGGAGAAGCTGAGTCGTAACTAAGGTCAGCGAGGGCGAGGCAGAAGTCAGCCAAGAGGCAAAGCAGTTTCCCAAGAGAGAACTCAGAAGCCCAAAGAGGAATGGAAGCAACCTCAGGGTAAGGTTGAGAGAGGTGGAACCTCACATTGGAGGCATCCATACGCTGAACAAAGAAGACAACAAGATGATCAACGAGGCGATTATGCTGATACGAACACCCTTCCTCGTACTAGAGGTTGAGGTAGAGGAAGAGGAGGAGTGATCACATGTTTTACATGTGGGAAGAATGGGCAAAAATCATTCAAGTGTCCAGAGAAGAAGAAATATGTAGGAGAAACTCACATCACAGAAGCGCAGAGGCGTGATGCTGAGTCAGAAGATGTAGACAGCGGAAGGTCGCTTGGGATGCATAAATTCCTTTTGACACCTGAGAAGGAGGTGGAAAGCTCAGTGCAGAGGAGCAGACTGTTTAGGACAGCTTGCACAGCCAAGGGCTGGAAATGCAAAGTCATCGTGGACAGCGGAAGTACCGACAATCTCATTTCAACCGAGATGGTGGAAAAACTAGAGCTGGAAACAACCAAGCATCCTAGCCCATATAAAGTCTCGTGGCTACAGAAAGGACACCGGGTGAGTGTTATGAAACAATGATTAGTTGAATTTAAAATAGGGAATTACAATGATAAGATTCTGTGTGATGTTATCCCCATGGATGTATGTCATATATTGCTGGGTAGACCATGGTAGTATGACAGGAATGTGGTTCATGAACACATATACTTTGGAGAAGGATGGGAGAACCCATAAGTTGCTTCCGATAAAGGATAAAGAAGTGAAGCTAGAAGTAAGCAATACCATACTTCTCATGAGTGGGAAAGAGCTTCTCACAAAGATGGAGAAGAAAGAAGATCCACAATTCTTTGTGGTCAGGAAACTGAGAATTGTCCTGACTAGCACAAGAGTGGACGAATTACCGGAAGAGATTCAGGGACTGCTGGGAGAGTTCGCTGACATCATCGTGGATGAATTACCTCGTTCATTTCCACCGATGAGGAGTGTGAGTCATCACATTGATCTCATACCAGGGAGCAGTTTACCAAACAAGGCTGCATACAGATTGACACCTCAAGAGAATGAGGAGGTCAAGAAGCAGGTACAGGAGCTGCTGGATAAAGGACTAGTCAGAGAGAGTCTAAGTCCATGTGCTGTTCCGACAGTACTAAGTCCGAAGAAGGATGGAGGCTGGAGAATGTGTACAGACTCTAGAGCGATAAACAAAATCACCATCAGGTACAGATTCCACTACCGAGAATGGATGATTTGATGGATTGCCAGAGTGGGGCAAATTATTTTTCAAAAATTGATCTCAAGAGCGGATATCACCAGATTCGCATGAGGGAAGGTGATGAATGGAAAACAACATTCAAGACAAATGAAGGTTTGTATGAATGGCTGGTCATGCCGTTTGGTTTGACAAATGCACCGAGCACATTCATGAGACTGATGAATGAAGTCCTGATGGAATTCATCGGGAAGTTCGTAGTCGTATATCTGGATGATATATTGATCTACAGTAAGACAAAGGCTGAACATTTGAAACATTTGGCCATTGTGATGAGAAGGCTACAGCAAGAGAAGTTGTTAATCAACATGAAGAAGTGTTCCTTCATGAAGACAGAGCTCATTTATTTGGGTTTTGTCATATCAGCAAATGAGTTGAAAATGGATCCTGAAAAGGTGGAAGTGATTAAAAATTGGCCATCACCCAAAAATGTTTTTGAGGTGAGGAGTTTCCACGGATTGGCTAGTTTCTACAGGAAATTCATCAGGAATTTCAGTGGAATTAGCGCAACAATGATGGACACAGTGAAGAAGCGACACAAAACTTTTCATTGGACAGCAGAGGCTGAGAAAAGCTTCAATCTGTTGAAGCGGAAGATCATAGAGCAACCAGTTCTGGTGTTGCCTGATTTTCAAAAGACATTTCAGGTGAAATGTGATGCAAGCGGATATGCCATAGGAGCGGTCTTGAGTCAGGATGACAGGCCAGTTGCATATTTTAGCGAGAAGCTGGATGAAGCAAAGCTGAAATACTCCACGTACGATAAAGAGTTTTATGCCATCATACAGGCATTAAAGAAGTGGAGGAATGACTTAATACCCAAGGAAATTGTTTTGTACAGTGATAATCATGCATTGCAGTTTGTAAGTCAACAGGATAAGTTGAACCAGAAACATGCTAAATGGGTAGAGTATATGCAGAATTTTACATTTGTGATCAAACACATTTCAGGAACTGCTAACAAAGTGGCTGATGCTTTGAGTAGGAAATGTTTGCTGTTGCAGGAGTTCAGAGTCAAGACGTTGGGTTTTGAAAATTTGAAGGACATGTATACAGGAGATGCGGATTTTGCAGAAGCATACGAGGCAGCTGAGAATCCAGTTCTCAGAGACAGGAGCCCGTGGATAGATTATATGATCCAAGAAGGGTTTCTATTCAAAGGCAACCAGTTGTGTATTCCGAGTTGCTCCATGAGGGAGAACCTGTTGAAGGAGAAGCACAGTGGAGGCTTGGCAGGTCACTTTGGTCATGATAAAAAATTCGCAAAGCTGAGTGAATCGTATTTTTGGTTGGGCATGTGAGCAGATGTTAAGAGGTTTGTTGACAGATGCAGAATTTGTCAGCATTCGAAAGGTAGAAAGTAGAACGTAGGTTTTTATCAGCCATTGCCCATACCGGAGAGGCCATGGGAGGCAATAAGCATGGATTTTGTATTAGGACTGCCGAGGACACAAAGAGGGGTTGATTCCATCTTTGTGGTGGTGGACAGGTTCTCAAAGATGGCACATTTTATTCCGTGTCAGAAGACCAGTGATGCGACTCACATCGCAAACTTGTTTTTCAAAGAGATTGTTAGGCTTTATGGATTGCTAAGAAGCATAGTCTCGGACAGGGACACCAAATTCATAGGTCATTTTTGGAGGACGCTATGGAAGAAACTGGGGACAAACTTGACATTTAGCTCAGCATATCATCCATAGACAGATGGACAAACTGAGGTGGTCAACAGAAGTCTTGGAGACTTGCTGAGAATCTTGGTGACAGAGTACCATAGCAACTGGGACAACATATTGCCACAGGCCGAGTTTGCGTACAATGATTTGGTGAATCGGAGTACAGGCAAAAGCCCATTTCAAATTGTGTATGAGACATAATCGAGAGGAGTTTCTGAACTCAGGGAGTCAGAACAGACTGCAACTAGCAGCGCTAGTGCTGAAGAGTTCGCTGAAGCGATGCAGGAACTTCACAACGAAGTGAAGCAGTGACTGATTGATTCAAATCAGGAGTACAAACGCAGAGCAGATCAGCATCGGAGACAACTTCAATTTGAAGTTGGTGATCTTGTTTTGGCACACTTAAGGAAGGAAAGGTTCCCCAGAGGAACATATCACAAGCTGAAGATGAAGAAAATTGGACCTTGCAGAGTCCTGAAGAAATTTGGCGAAAATGCATATGAAATTGAGTTGCCGGATGGCATCGGGATATCTCCGATATTTAATGTTTCATATTTATACCCCTACAAAGCTGGAGAAGTAGAGATTGGAACTGAGGAACCCATGGTCCAGTGGCAGAAGCAGATGCCAGTAGCAGAAGCAGATGCCAGTAGCAGAAAATCCTCAGATGGAGTGCATACTAGACAAGCGAGCGGGTAAGAAGACCAGGCGTAAACAGTATTTTGAGTACCTGGTCAAATGGAAGAATCACCCAGTGGAGGATGCTAGCTGGGAAAATGAAGCAGACATACAGAAGCATGGACAGACCATGCAGGAACTCATGGACAGGAGCCCATGAAAATTTTCGAGCTGAGGAGTATGATGCAGGAGCATCTCTCACTCATAAAGCGAGCCAGCGCAATGAGAAGAAACAGCTGGACAAAGCCAGCACACATTTTGAGATACTTGGGAGTTGTTGCGTCGTCCTTTAATGAAGCCTTTCATAAAGAAGCACACTTGTATTGTAAAGGGGGACCTTGAGCCTTTATGCTCACGTCCTTAGTAGATAAGAAGACATTTAATAGAATTAATGAAAAGTAGATAGAAATTTATTTTAGATTTGATAGCTTTAGAGCTCGAGAGGGAAATGGGGTATAGACACCCTCCTTTGTACATTGTAACATAGAAGCATTATTATCAAGCATTCAGAAGAGGAGAGCAAGCAGAGAAATTGTATGTAGAACCCCATGCACAGATTGAATTAATAGAAGGGAGTCTTTGATTCAGTTTCATGGCTGGGGTTGTTTCTCTGTGCATGTTATTTATGCGCTCTTGAATGTTTGTTTTCTGTCATGCATTTGCTTTGATATGCTATGTATGCGATTTCATAGTTGAATTGAAATCTGTGAGAGCAAGAAATTAGTTTCAATTGTTTCTCTGTTCTGAACCAAGAGATTCCTGCAAAGAGTGCAGTGGAATTTGTCCGCAAGGAGTGCGTGATTGCAGGGTTCAGATAGAGAGAACTTTTGTTTTAAACTCTCAAGAGTGAAGTTTTGGCACCGAAGCCGTGCAAGGCGTGCGCAGGCTGGACATGGACTCAGAGTTGCGATTCTGAGTGAAAAGGAATTAGGGCTGCTGCTGCAGGTGAGCGCGCAGGGTCGAGGAAGTTTCAACCCTTAGGCATGTTCGAAGATACGCCGCAAGGAGTGCGTGCGACAAGTCCTCATAAAGACTTGTGAAGTGAAGATAAGCTCAGGAGGAATAGGCCTACAGTTCACTGAAGGAGAATTACAGGAGTTCTGTGGAACGTCGAGAGAAGCTCTACAGGTTGGCGAGCGGTTGGACAAGTCTTCACGGGAAGCTTTTGTTTCATCTCGTAGGAAATATCAAGGGAAAGACGGACGATTGAAATCTCCTGGAGAGATTTCACGAAGACCTGAGGACCGTTAGATCTTGCAAAGATGCAAGAAGGTCAAGGGGTGAACATTCAAAGGTTCGAAGTCAGGAGGGAATGGAGCCGTCGATCTGAAGTCACAGGGACCATCAGATCACACGACATCGCATATCGACATATTGCGAGTCAAAGCACCAAGCCGTTGGGACGAGAGTTACGATACCACGATCCACAATATCCTGAGGGGATCACAACCGTTGATTTCAGGGATGCATGTCAAGAAATCCCATCAAATCGGGGTTCTCGACGGGAGAGAATACTTGCATGTCGGATTCGCGATCCATGAAATCTCGAAGGTGATGTGGCAGCGTGGGACCCCGGAAGCTAGCGGAGTACAGGTGGCGTTGTATCAGGGAATCGACACATCGGTGTTCGGAGTTTTGAAGCTCAAGTGTTGACATCGCCAGTAGCGATATCCCGATAGGGAAATACCCGACAGGCTCGAAAACGTTGACCTTTGACCATCAGGGTTCGGGGTTCTGATTGTGCGAAGAGCTTGCTCGTAGGGTTCGCGATAGCGCAAAGCCCGATTTCCCAAGGAGACTGCAGGAGATCGTTAGAGTATCCTATGGGTGACCAAAGATCCCGATACGGGATTTGGAGGGCATTCTATCTCTTCGGGTCTGAGTGAAAGAAGGTCCTGGTGGAAGCGATCGTTCTCTAGGGAGTGGGGGAAGGTTGCGTCAACCTGTCTACCACCACAAAGATGGAATCAGCCCCTCTCTACGTCCTCGGCAGTCCTAATACAAAATCCATGCTTATCACCTCCCATGGCCTCTCGAGTATGGGCAATGGCTAATAAAAACCTGCATTCTGCTTTCTTCCTTTCGAATGCTGACAAATTCGACACCTGTCAACAAACCTCTTGACATCTGCTCGCATCCCTGGCCAAAAATATGATTTTCTCAGCTTGGCGAATGTTTTGTCATGGCCAAAATGTCCTGCCAAGCCTCCACTGTGCTTCTCCTTTAGCAGGTTCTCCCTCATGGAGCAATTTGGAATACACAGTTGATTACCTCTGAACAACAATCCCTCCTGGATCATATAATCTATCCAAGGGATTCGATCTCTGAGAACTGGATTCTCAGCTGCTTCATATGCCTCTACAAAATCCACATCTCCTGCGTACATTGTTGGATCATGTTGTCATTGATGCCAATGGTTTGATTACTTGGGAGATTGTTGGATCATATGTCATTGATGTAAATGGTTTGGTTTGATTGATGTCATTAGTTGATGTCAAG
>JZKD02S1679848.1:574356-584933 GCA_000966675.3 Picea glauca | reverse complement strand
ACAGAAGTAGATACCGGTTCTAATATTGATTACACTATAGGGGTTGATACTTGTGAAAATGAAACTCATGAGAATAAGTCCTTAGTTTTTGTTAATAGGTTTTTAAATACTAATGCAAATTCTTTTCATATTCTAAATAGTATTAACTTTTCTCAACATTGTCAACAAAATACTTTTCCAATCATGATTCCATTCAAACCATTCCAAAATCATTTTTATGATAGAATTGAATCTTGGTTGGAAAATACATTTCATAAGAAATTCCATGTTGATAAATTTATTCTTTTGTCTCTACTAAAACCAAATGTACATAATTTTTTTTATTTTAATTGTCTACTATTCATTAAATCTGGTTACTAATTCATCTTGTACATATGCTTCCAGGTATCAAAGAAATTGAATGGTTTCATTGGAAATTTGATTATACGTAGTCTTATTTTCCTCATAAAGTTAGAGTAGCAGTAGGTCTAGTTTAGTTTAACTTAGATTTACTTTAAGTTTTGATTTAATAAGCTGGTGATCTTGGGTATATGAGAACTTAATTAAATCTGCAACTTCTTCATGTTTTAATTTTTATCATAACAAGAGGTTACTTCATTCATTTTGAGAAATTCGACATCTCTAAGGTAAAGCATAACGAGATTCTTCAAGATAAGTCTCACATGCTTATTTTCGTCCTTTACTTTTTGTCTTTTTGTTTTTTATTTTAGGTTTGTTTTGTTTTTTAGTATTTGTTGATCTAAGTTCTGTTTCTTGCAAGTCTTCAGGAATTTTCTAAAAATCTAACACTCCTACTTGCTAATAATTTGATCCCCTCATTTCACCTGCTAAACCAACAGTGATGATGCTGATCAAGTTACAAATAAGCTAAATCAGAGAATTCCTAAACCTATACTTTACTTTCATTCAATATCATTATAAGCCTCATTTTTACTAATTAATCGTTTAGATTTTTCTATAAAGACTTAATTTTGAAAAAAAACATTTTTGAGGCGAGAGAAATATAATTTTAACTTCATCTTTTAATCATTAATGTTGCCTAGATTTTGGATTTTGGTTTGAATAAAAATCCCAATTAGCTGTAGCTTGGCAAAACATAATGAATCACTTAAAAAAAAAAATTCTCACTTAAGACAGTCAGACGTGCTTTCCTCACATTCACTCTTTTGTTGGGATACACTTTCATAAGTTTCCTTGTTGAAGTTTATTTTCAGATTTGGATTTTTCTTTATCTTCTTCTTTGGATTTACATTTTCTTTCTTTGTTTGCAATGATTCAATTTTTTTGGTTTTACTTGTCATGTTTTTATTGGATTTTGTATTCTTCCCAAAGCTTATATGAGGGAATCCTTCCTACGCAATATCAATTGGTGTACTTAGGGAAACCCTTACTCTACCATTTTAATAGGATTTCATTTACCTTAAGATTATCTATATCAAGTTTTTCACTTTTCTTGTACATCAATCGTTACCCATAAGGAACATTGAAATATGTTTCAAGTATTATAAGTTTATCTTTATAAAGAAAAGAGTTGTTGGCATTCTTTACTTTGAATCCCTCCCATACCCCTCCAAATTTAAAGCATCTACTTTGGCAGATAAAGAGAAACTAGTGAGGTCATACTCAAATGGTATTGCATTATGTCCTTATAAAAAATAAAAAATAAAAACTTATGTACCACCCTCTCTCTTCACTTAATTGCTAAAAACAATTTTCTAAATAAATTAATAAAAAAAGTGTCATTAGAGAGTTTAAAGCAGATTTGTGTGGGAAATGTGTGTAAACCCATTGGGGTATTGAACAGACTCATTGATAGCGGGTAAATGCACACATGGTACTAAGACAACTTCACTGAGGTACTCAACAGGCCTGCTGACAACGATGCAATGTTGGGTAAAGTGGTAATTTTTAAACAGATGCATACTAATCTTTAATTCTCTGCTAGATATTTTTGTTGTCCTAAAGTAGATGTGTAATTAAAAGTTAATGAATTTTCCCTTCGTTTGGATTCACTATCTTGGAATTAGGAATTCAAATCCTTTCATCTCTAATAGCTTATTTTACTTCAAATTTGTCTTATGTGGGACCTTTTAGAATGATGCAGTGTGGATGAAATTATTGAAAAGATTTCATTTCAACCTTTGCTAAATCTAATCCTATTATTCTAAACCAGAGAAAATTGTTTCTTCCTCATGTGTCACCAATATGTTTGGAATCCTGATTTCAAACTGAGCATCAATGCACTTGTTAAGTTTAGAGCTGAGGAGTTTTCATATTTTGACTCTTATTTATATCAATTATGCATGCATTCTTTTGAATTTCTTGAATTTTAACATAAAACTCAAAATTCAATTTCGAGATTTTCCTTGTGTCATATCACTTTTAGGTCGATTTCATTGTTTTTTTAAAGTTTTTTTTATTATCAACTTGATCATAAAGTGATGTGTATAGATTTAATATATTATTCATCTCTAATGATCTTGATCATATTGTTTATATACATTTCATGATAATGTTTTCACCTAAGCTACAAAAAAAAACAAAAACAAACTGTTAGGCTATTCAAAAGTTGTTTTTCATCTTAAGTCTTATTTATTTCACCATTTTATATTATTTGGATGAATAATTAAAGAAATTTTATTTCATATTGAGATTTAATGCACTTTGTTATAGCCTACCTTATAATCGAAAATATGATCAAAGAATTATGCATTAACATGTGATATTCATCATTTATATGGTAAAAGATTTATGAAATCATGACAACAATGCTATTAATGTGATTAATGTTATCTACTTGATACATGATTTGAATAACAAAATATTTTGAATTTTGGGTTGGCCATATAACATTTCAACTTGCTTTTCTTCTACTCCATGTAGTGGGTTAGGATAGCATCATGTTCCTTGCCATAAATATAAAATTAATTCATCCATCAAAGTTGAGATGGGCTTATAATTTCTCATCCTTTCATGTTGTATGGATTCTCTGTCATAAGGTGTTTCTTCATTATGAACAAGGGCTTCATACACACAGAGCTATATTTCACATATTCACCTCATATTTTGCTTGGCCAATTCTCTCACGGGTTTAATATTCAGATCTAATCCTTCAGGTTTTGAATTTGTTGAAGCAATTAGTTGAAAATGGTGGGATATCATTGATCAATTTGAAGGATTGGTGAATTTGTGCTTGAACATAGTAGTAATTGTGCATGGTGAATTACAGACAAATGGTTGAGAATATGGGGAAACCGTCGAAACCCCGCTTCCAAAATGGGCCGTTTTACTTGACTCGTGAGCTATTTCTTCAAAAAGTGAATATTTTCAGAGATATAATTGACTTTCTAGGATGGATTATTTCAGAAAATTTTGTAGCCGCCATTTTTTTGAGATCCAAAACCAAAAGAGTTAAGTTTTGTGCTTAGTTTCAATGAGGAAATCTGTGATTTGGGGATTGCAAGTTTCAGATATTGAAAACAGAAGTATGATTTCTCTGTTTATATATTTTATTTATAATCTTGAATGATTTGATATGCTCAGGATTATTCTTGAATTCTTCAGTCATTTAGACGAAATCTGAACAAACTCACAAATTTCATTTTCTGTTTCTGATAAAACCGTGTTGAATCTTAGAAAAATAAAACATGGGTTTTTCTCAGAATGGATAACTTTAGTTGAAATGCGTGGATTTTCTCAAATTTATGAATAGTTTTGGAGATATCCTTGGTCCATTGGAAGACATATTTTCAAGTTGTGCCCATGCACCAACTGGAGGAAAATTTATGAACAAATCTTGATTTTGAAATTTTAGAATTTGTTCTATCATTATTTGACTTTATTTTGTAAGTCAAATCTATAAAATCATTTGGGATTAGTGAAAGAAATATCCTTCATCATCAAACTCCTCAAGAAACTCTGCAACAATTTACAACAAGTTAGAGCTTGAAATCTATTTTAAAATACAATTCTAAAATTTTGATTGAGAATCTAAAAATCTCTATAAAATTTCTGAACATGATGATATTCCTCCACATGTTTTACACATTTTTGAAATCATAAATTTTGTTGTCCATGACTCTTTGAATGATAAGAAGAATTCTATTACAGCGTTATGCAAGTTTGGCAAGCAAAAAGTGGAATTCAAGCAAAAAAATATGCTAAGATCAAAAACTTATTAGCAATTGATTTTTTTTTTTTCTTGAATCAATATTTTTATTTCAGATTTATGAAATCATCCTCATTAAATGTCAAGTGCTTAATTTATATGTTGGTTCGAAATTTTTTTGAATTAAAATGTTTTTTGATTTATTCAATTTCGTTTTTTAAAGAACAACTACAAAATTTGAAATTTTATAGATGTCCCTGATTTTTAGTTTTGTTTTTTTATTATTAATTAGTTTTCATTTATGATGACATGTGTACAAAGAAGGATTTGGATCAACAATTGAACATAAATTTCAAGGACAAGTGGAAGATTAATATCAAATAGTTAAAAAATTATTTTTGAAAAAAGAAAACTAATTTCTACTTTTTAGGAGTTGGTTGAGTTTTTATTTTTAGTTTTAGAATTAAAACAGTTTTATGATAACTACTTTTTTAGTTTTTAGTTTTAGCTAAGAGGGGTCTCTTTTATTATAAAATAAGAAGGATAAATCCAAAGAGGGGAAGATGTTACATGTTCTAGATATCTGAAACTAGGGGAATCAATTCTGTAGGGAAAGAAGCACTTGATTACACTATTTTATTAAAGGGATTCTCTTTCTGTGGGATTCTTGAGGAATGTGTAAGACCATATTTGTTTGAAGCTAATAACAAATTTTCATTCACTTGCACTATTGTATGATTTGCAAATTTGTTGTTACGTCTTCTTGTTAATTCAATTTTGATTTGAATCTTTAATTTCTTAAACCTATCTTTACAGAGAGGAAAATATTTCAAATCAGAACTCGATTATAGATTCATGGAAATTTGATTGTAGTTAATGATAATTATTTATCATTTAGTTGTAATCTTGTTTTGTTTTAATTATTGTTGCATTGAAATAACTGTTTCTTCAATATGATAGTAGATTTTGCATTGAATCCATTTTATTGAGTTTAAGCATATGTTTTGGTTGACTTAAATAACTATTTATTTAAACCATTACATTACATGTTCGTGTGAATAACTTGCAAATAATATGGACTGTTTCTATGATTTGCAAGTAAATCTTAATCTTGAATTCAATATCAGTCCTCTCTCATTTATTTTTATCACTTGGCTCTTGGTTTGGATGAGATCTATATCTTGTCCTAATCAAGATAAAATAGATTAAATTTTATTTTTTCTTTCTTTCATCTTAGGATTAATCTACATTTGTATTTAGTCCATAAAGTCTCCTTTCGCAGGAGTGAAATCTAGTGTGATGTAGTTGAGCCCTTGTTTCAGCCTTAGGATTGTTTTCTTATAAGCATGCCACAAGAGAGTGATCCCTTTCTTTTTGTTTGCTGATAAAAGTAAGTAACATTATACATTAGCAGATGGAAATATATATATATATATTAACTTATCTTAGAACTTAGGCCAGGACACGGGCAATTGGAGACCCATAGAACCAATCAGAATCACCATTTCAATGGAAAATGGTCTAATTGGGACCCTTACCAGGCGATATCCTGAATGTTGAATATGGTCATATTTGGCCATCAACACAAACATAACTCTCTACTCTTCACCTGATCTTTTAGTTCTGCTACCTTGAAATCTCTTTGTTTGAGATGGTTTGTCATAGTATCCAACTCTATCTCCTTCACACTCAAATCAACCATGACTTTTGCTAAGCCCCCTATTGGGTCTAATGGAGCAGTTTGCAATGTAGCTCACTTGGCTGCCTGCAATCTCTGAGTTTGCTTGTCTTTCAAGGTTACAATTTCATCTTGTATTCGTTCTATGATATTTCTACTTTCCAATAATTGTTGGTAAATATTCTCCTTTTGCTCATGACTAACATGTAGCTATGGGGTCTAAACACATTCTAGATTAGGAACATTTATCTTTTTCTTGAGGATATTAATCTCATTATCCTTCTCTTTGATTAGGTATCCTACAACAATAAGATTTTTAGGATATACTCCTTTGGAAATAATCTTCCTCTCCAACTCATTAATCTGAATTCTATTGGATTTAGTGGCCACCCTCTCCCGCATAAAATTCTTCTCTATTTTGATTACAATATTTTTTATCTTCCTCTCACTGACAGAGGATTACAAGACCCCTCTATACAAGATATCCCTTGTTTGTTGGTGCAATTCAATCATATCCACATGGTAGATATCCCAAATATTTACTCTCATTTGAGTGGCTTTTTAATTTGTAGGAAAAAGAGGCTTAAGTACATTGAATCCAATACAACCAAATTGATTATACCTTGTTGGTAATTCACAATGGATAGTAATTTTATTTGAGCCGTGTTTTCTCCCCAATCCCTAGGATACATTTCCTTTTTCACACCATGCTTTTTTCTCTTTATATCCAAATAATGTGAAAAGAGTGAGGGTCTCTTATCAAAGGTTCCTTCAACTCTAGAGGTCTGTGAAACTTCTCGTGTTGACAATAGAGCTGAGTTGAGATGCTCAATAGTGATAGCAAACACCTTTAAGCGTGAACTAGCTTCACTTGATCCTTGTTTGATTTGCAATGTGCCCTTCCATTCTCTTGTAAAATTAGCTAAGAATACATCTAAGCATAATTATTCATCACCTTTAGTCTTTTTTCTTAGCTACTCATTCAACTAATCATCACTATTCATTTCAGAATGAATGTCTAAAAATGTCTTCTTTCCAAGATGTAATACTTGTTTCCGAGGAGTCTGAATTACATTGTATTGGTCCATTGACTCATTGGTAGTTTGATTTTGGGCCTCTGACTCTAGAATCAGCTTAACATATTCCCATGAATCCAATTTAGTAGTTCTTTCCAATAAAGGATTTGGGAGATGCTTGTACATAGGCCTTCTCCCTGCAATCACACCATTTGGTTCATACACCCATTTACTTCCTTTTTCAAAATGTAGATGTTGTAGCATTTATTTCGTAACAATTAGAGGAGTTCTAAGATTGGCCAAGAAAGAGCCAATCTCTTGAGGTAGATTGAAAGTGAAAGCATGTTTATCCTAGGAAAAATGAAATTGATTTGAAATGAGCTTTTGTCTAATGTATTCCAAAGAAAATATTCTTGGAGTTAGGAAAATTGGCAGCTTGTATGACTCTTTTTCAAAACCATATACTATAATGATGGTGTGATCCTCAGTCAGGTACCAATCTCCTAATTTGGTATCTTTTCTCAACTGAAATATCTTTTAAACTCATGAAATATCCTAGGAGGCCGAGTGCCATGGAGAAGAATGTAGCATGCACTCATAAAATTGTTTACATAAAGGTTGAAACCTTTATTTTGGTCTCATTTCTCACCTCCTCCGTCCACTCAATTACTGGCTTGGTTTTACCTGAATTATCCTTTGTTTTGATCCTAAAGATCTCAAAAAAGAAATATTTGTTGAATAATATGAGGTGCACCAAGTAGGCCTAGTACCTAAAATACCCATTGATGTGGAAATTTGATAATTGGAAGTTTATGACTTCTTGTAGGAACTAACAATAATCAAATTTTGTGAGGGTGATTGACTCCGGTGGATATATGACATAAATCATCCCTAAAATGGTCTCATCCACTGATTTATCATGTTCATATCCTAAAACCTGATAAAACATGGCAATAGTCGGTCTGGTTAGTTTAGGGAAGATGGTGGATTTGAAAGGAGGTGGGCCAGTTAGTAATAGGGAATATGGGGATAATATATTACTTAACAACTTCTTTATTTCAGATCATGACAATTCTTGGTACTTAGAGTCAAGATCATCATCATCCAGGGTTTCATATACATCTTGGTCTGAAATTTGGAGCATTTGGGCAATGGATTCTTTAGTTATTTCATAGACTATCCTAAAATCATGTACAAAAATTATTCGTTTCCTATCCACCTGGTAACTGACATCACACCAATTGACTAATTCTAGAAAGTGACAAGTTTGTGGAACAATTGATCTGGCTAGGTTCAATTCCCATAAGTTCGAGTAGTTTCAACGATTGTTAACGTCATCCCGGGCTCTCTGAATTAATTGGTGAAGGTTAGGGAAATACAATACAGTGTTGAAAACATCCCTTTCCCTGTCCTCCAAGTGGTCATCAGATACAGTCTTTTTCTTGGATGGTACGATTTGGCTAGGGTTCGATTTAGTGGTCATTTGATTACTTTAGGGGAAAAATACTGACTACCTTTCTCCATCTATCCTTATTTTAAATAATTTGAACACATTTGAAATAAGGAAATGGGAATAATACTCGAACTTATTTGTTGAAGGAGAATTTGACTGCTTTTCCTAGAGTCCATTGTATTTGTAACAATGTTTACCGTGTGCGTTTACCTCATTTTATTTGGGGGTAATTGTTTTAAACTTTTTTAAAAAATTAATTGGATTACATTGACACAACGCATTATTTTTTTGGCTTACATGACGGTGGCACCTGCCATCAATCCATGCATTTCAGGGGCGAGCTAAAGTGGTTTCATAATACCACCCTCACATACCGAAATGAATAATGTGATGACAAATTATAACTCGTTAATACAATGGTTCCAAATTTGGGTATCCAACGCCTTGTTATCCAACGTGCAATTTCATTGTCCGAAATAATATGAGACCGTCGATATTGGATCTATATCAATTGTTTGATTGTGTCTATTGAATTTTCATTTCAAACTCTATTTTCTCTCTGTTTTTCCTATATAAATATGCCAAAGAGATGTAGTATACAAGGTATTGAGCCTAAACTAATGAGTGAATGATAGGAAAAAATTGAAGTTAATGGATTTCAAACATAGCCAATGTGAACCATTTAAACATAAACAAACAACTACAAGATCTACATTCTTTATCTATATCAACAACAAGTATACATACCGATGACATTGTGGGGTTGATCCCTCTAACACATAGGTGGGGTCGGTCTCTCCTTTTCTCGGTCTTCTCCTCTATGCATTATCGTTATTGGCAAGTGTTGATCCAATACAAATGTCAACGGGTTTATCGTCTCCGTAATCGTACTAGAAGGTGGGGTCAATTCAATGCATATTTCAGGGGTTGCTCCTATGCACACTCTCCTCACTAGCAAGTGGGGTTGAATAATGAAGTCATCAACCAATTTAGGAGATGGTTTATTTGCTCAGGTTTTGGTGCCAAAGTGTTTGTTTATGTTTGAAATTTATATATTTTTTCATTTTCTTTACTTTTTAAATTTTTTTTATTTGTTATTTATTTGTAATGTAATTTAAACTCATATTTGTATTTAATATGTGTTTTATAGTTATATGTAAGGGTATAGGGCCGAAGTGGAGGTAGGTTCCTATGTATGGAGGGTGAGAGGGAGATAATTGGATGGAGGGAGAGAGTGAACAAGAGTCATCTACTTCATTTTTAATGACACTGTTAGCACATGCCTTGGTTTTCCCTGCCACTTGAAATCTATATATGATATTCATTCCATTCATGAATTTTCTCATAAGTTAGGGGGATAAGTCAGGCACAAAACATTCCTATGGATTTCTTCATCTTATTCATCTAACACATCTAACTCATGCAACCATGATCGAGGTTGTGGTCATGCCCAATTTCTCAAGATTTGTCCCAATTAATATTATGCAGGCCCCATGTGAACAATTGAGACATGTAGGATTACAATTGAAAGTGATTTGAGGCATACAATAATGGTTAGAGATCTAGTTTTAAGGTGTATGGGTTGTGGCCAGGACCTTAGGACATTATCTCATATAATATCGATTGCGAGTAATTTAACTTACTTCATTTGTATCACACTCTCAACCTTTGTTTTTCTCTGTGTCTCCTGAGTCTCTCTCCATATCACTCTTGACCTATCTCTATCCCTCTCACACTCTCACACACTCTCTCTCTACCCCCCTCATTGTCTTCCTCTCTCTCTCTCTCTGTATTCCTCTCTTTTCCTCTCACATTCAAACATTCTCTCATATATCAATTGTGAGTAATTTAACTTACTTCATTTGTATATATCACACACTCTACCTCTCTTCTACTCTTCCTCTCTCTCCATATCACTAGTATCGACCTCTATCTCTCCCTCTCACATGACTCTCACACATTCTCTCATATAATATTGATTATGAGTAATTTAACTTAATTCATTTGTATCACACTCTTTATCTCTCTTCTACTCTCTCTCTCTCTCTTGAGTCTCTCTCCATCTGACTCTTGACCTCTCTCGACCTTTCTATACCCCTCTCACACATTCTCTCATATATAAATTGTGAGTAATTTAACTTCATTTGTATATATCACACTCTCGACCTCTCTTCTGCTGATCCTCGCTCTCCATATCACTAGTATCGACCTCTTTATCTTCCTCTCATACTCTAATACACTCTCTCTACCCCCTCTCTTTGTCTTCCTCTCTAATCTCTCTACCCCTCCCTCTGTATTCCTCTCTCTCTTTCTACCGCCCCT
>JZKD02S1679848.1:531978-572259 GCA_000966675.3 Picea glauca | reverse complement strand
TAAGCTTACTTTGTAATTTCAAATATATAATATTAATAATAAAAATTCATAAACATTGAGCCATGTGTTTTTTGAGGAATTTCAAAGTGTTAAATATGACAATATAAAACTTTGGACAAAATCACAAAATACAATTTATTGATGATTACAATTCATAATGTTTTCCAAAGTGCAACCTACTAATTATAAATCATAATGATTTTCCAACTACTATAACCTTAGTATCATAATTATTAACTAATTAAATCACCATACAGGTTTAATGATGATATTCATAAATCGATTGATAGATACAACCTTCAGTTGGAGTGAATTGTGTGATAATTCACAGATGAAGAGTATCAACTTGTACTTTGGAAATCCAATGAATGATTAAAACTTATATAGATTTGCTCATTTGGTTCATGAACCATTTAAGGGTCATTTCATTGATCTTTTGTATAAGAAAGATAATCAGAAATTGGGTGTTGTGAATCTTGATGATTACACCGATCTAATGGCGATGGAAGGCTCAAATTACCAGACAAAGGAGAATAATTTGAATACTGTTAATACTTTTGCAGCTACAGCTAGTGTTACAAATTCTGCAGCTATTGTTCTTGCAACACCGATTTTTTAAAAAACACGCATGGTTACATTTCCTGAAGTTCCTATTCATTCAGTTAAGAGTGCCCTTGAATCAAGGGATAAAAAGTTTAAAGCTCATGTAAGGAATGAACAACCCACGATGGAATTTTATCTCATGGTTGAGAATAAACTAAACATAATTATGAATGATTTAATAGGGATTAAACATGATCTTGATGTTATAAAATGTCCCATATGCCAAGATGAGGAGAATAATGGAGTTGGAGGAATTAGTTCATCTACCTCTGGGCATAATGTCTACATTAGCGAAGATGATGAAATGGGTGATGCCTAAATACAACTAGACCATTATATATTAGTTGTATTAAGTTAAGTATTGTGTCTTAGGATGTGATTTATACATATTTTGTGATTTTGATAATTCTAGGCTTTTAGCCTGATTCTTTGTATATCTCATTTTTAATATAAATGACTTATGTTGTTTCTTTAGTGACTCATCTCTTATTTGACCAATGTGTGTTCTCTTTATCTAAATAATAATTACAAGAAATATTCATCTGAAAAATATGTTAGCAAGATATTTTGTTTATAATTTCTTGGTTTCAATGTACTTAATCCAATGTGGAATTTCATATTTCCACTGATATATATTTAATACTATGCTCAATTTTTGTAAGGAATTTTAAATTCTGTTGAGAAAGAAGAATTTGTAATAAGAGTTTTTTTGCACAACAAAGTCTTTTATTAATGAAAATGAAAACTTACCTTGGTTTCCCTCATAACCCACCATCCTATCATTCATCATAATGTTGTGAATCTTTATGCATATAAATAATCCTTTTTCGAGTGTAAATGCACTACTAATTGCACAAACATGTTATAAATATTGCAATGATCAATTGTTGAGGGTTCTTGAGGAATCAAAATGTTTGGGGAGATTTCTTGCAACGGTCAATGCTACATTCGTTGCTTTGATTCAATGTTATTTTTTAAGATGAATTTCACCAATTTGGCTATATTTTATTTGTTTTGAAGAAATTTAGGCTACAAATTTTCATATTTTCATTGAAAATAAAAAAAATTGTAGAATATTTTATTGTTATAGTTATGCATACACTTATTTTTTTCACTTAAATATAAACATTTTCCATGAACATATAGTAGGTTTTCTTAAAAAAAATTCCAAATCAATGATAATGCATCCCAATTTTTTTGGGAATTTTCACTACATGTGGATGCATAGTTAATAGCAACTACTCTTGGGAAAACCTTGAATTTTCAATTGAAGTCATGTATATTTATGTAGGAAAATTAAATGTTTTTAGTACTTGTATATTTTTTTTACTTCTTAAAATATTTAGAGTGAAAACTAAGCAACCATTTAAAGTTGGTTTTCCCATTTGGGTTCGAGGGTAACTACATTGTATTTGGGCATGGATTTCTTTGTGAATGTGGAGTAATTTGTGTGTGTGGAATGACTCTCTTATTTTGTTTAATGTTTTGTTTTGAGTTGTGAATGGTGATTGTTAATAATGGTAAGAAGAAAATATTGTGTGTGAATTATTGCTTTTCTTGGATAAGATTAATATGATTCCTATAGTTGAATTCATGGTTAAAATGAAGAATTCCCCATTCTATTTATGTTAGCTTCACTCAAAAATTCATTTTCCAATTAATACTACATATTTCAATGGTTTCCTGGTTATTTTAATCGTGTGAAAATTCAATCTTTGTTATAGCTATGTAGATTTACTTCATAATTCCTTTCTTCCTTAGAAAAAAAATATTTCCAACAAATGTTTATTCACCACCATTCATTTTATTTTGAGATCGTAGTCCATGGCTACCATTACTAATCTATTGCATAAATCTATCTAGTTTCTAATTCTTTTTGTCAAGCTTATTGACTGTTGAGGGAAGCCACAACAAGTTCTTTGCTTGTCCATGGTTGCACACAGGATGTTCCATCTTCCCTTAAGACTATACATGAGTTGTAGAGGCCATACTAGCATGGCATCAAGTTTTCATTGATTCCCTAAGGTCGTACGATTCAATTGTTGGGAAGCAAAAAGTTTTCTTAACATTTTGGCAGAGAGTTGACTGGTAATTTGTGCCACTAAATTAGAACCTAAATTATTTTATTCGTCTCTTCCTTGTTTGGCATATTGTGAGTTAATATTGCATGGGAATTCCAAGGTTCAAAGCATTGGATTTTGTGGATTTGTTTTCCTATCCCATATCATTAAAGTAAGTGCTTCAAATGTATATTTAATAAATGGTGTTAAGTGAATTAAGAAATTTCTATCACTTGTGTGGTTCAAATAATGATTGATAAGTCAAACTGGAGCTGATCATAAGAACTTGAAACTAGTGAAGGCATTGTGATTTACATGATGTCCACCAGTGAAACTTCATTCATGTTATTACAGTCACTTGGGAAGAGTACATGAATATTTATGAACAATGCCTTGCAATGAAATTTGTAGTGGAATATTTAGTATATACTTATAGTGATTGCATCTGAAGGTACATTGAGTTGAGTTCTTTATGTTATCCAAACATTAAAAATAAATATGGTAGCATTATGACAAATATTGCTGGCCTAAATTAGGATATAGGTATATGCAATCCAATCTTAGGAGCATAGGCATTGAGTATATCTTGAGCATTATGGTTTATATAGATATCTTTATCTATTGGAATAACATATTACGTATGTTGTTGGACTAGTGTTTCCTATGTTGGGGCCTCTCACTAATTATTGATAGTAGAACCTTGAAAATATTGTTGTTGGGGTGATAATGAAAAGTGTATTTATAGGTTTAAAAATCTTTTGGACAAAGAGAACACATACCTAGAAAATTGGACAAGCGTAGAATTGTTTATCTACAACCATTTTTTCACAATAAGAGCTTAGCATTATATCACTCCATTAACCTTTTACTTCATGTTTGTATCTAGGATATCTCCCTCTTTCAACATGTAGGTATTAAATATTTAAATATAAATATTACTCTATGGTCGATTTGCATTCAAATTTACATCAAATCATAAATCTAACAGCATGAAATAACCCTCTCATGTTCTTCATTTGCACTTTAAATGACATATGTAAATTTAATTACAATAGAAATCATCCTTTTTGGAGTGTAAATGCACTAATAATTATACAAATAGGTTATACATATTGGAATGATCAATTTACAACCTAAATCCTAAATTATTGATTCTTATCCAACCGTGGGCATGCAATTTAATATAGCCAACATTACCAATTTGGCATTTCGGTTTTACAATGAAATTCTTATCCTTTATGTGCACCAAGTAGGATTATGTCTCGAAATCACAATATAATTTTATATGCATGTGTGAAATCAAAAACTAAAACTTATGCAAGATGAACCACCAAAGTTTACTCAAATTAGATACTAGGGCATGTATTTGAGGCTGGGGCAATTTTCCTTTCAAATTTTCATGAAATCCCAATTCTAGGTGCATGAAAGAAACCTCTCATGTTATTCAATTGAACTTTAGATGCATAGGTAAATTTACCATTTGTGTAACTCCATCTAATTAAAACTTATAAAACAACTTTTGGAGCTACAAGGAAGCTTGGGCATGCATTTTCATTTAGTGACTTTGTCCATATAAATAATTATTTTTGGAGAGTAAATGCACTACTAATTGTAAAAACATTGTATACTTATTGGAATGATCAATTTACAACTTAAATCCTAAATTATTGATTTTTAACCAACTGTGGGCATACAATTTAATATAGCCAACTTTACCAATTTGGAATTTTGGTTTTACAATGCAATTCTTATCCTTTATGCACACCAAGTAGGATTATGTCTCAAAATGACAATATAAGTTTACAGACAAGTGTAAAATCACAAACTACAACTTATGCAAGATGAACCTCCAAATTTGGCTCAAATTAGAGACTAGAGCGTGCATTTGAGGATGATGAAGTTTTCCCTTCAAATTTACATGAAATCCCAATTCTAGGTGCATGAAAACAACCTCTCATGTTCTTCAATTGAACTTTATATTCATATATAAATTTACCATTTATGTAACTCCATCTAATTAAAACTTATAAAAAAATTTTTGGAGCTATGGGGAAGCTTGGGCATGCAGTTTCATTTAGTGACTTTGACCTAGATGAATATCGGTGGCTGCCCACCTATTCCAACTGGCTCAAAACAATTTGTTGGCAATTTACTATTTTTAGTAGTTTTTCGGGTCCTGAACTTCTGGGGCCATTTTGAGGGCCTAAATGAAGATTTTTCGTGATTGGGAACCTCACTAATAGGAAAAGGATCTGATTGATCCCCCCAAATAAACTCCTTGTTGATACCTTTCCAACGAGATACTGTGCACCCCAAATGAAGATCATATGCCAAAGTCACACCTCGGGAAGTTGATACACCAAACTACCAAAAACGGGGTCAACAAAAATGTTGGCTTTTCATCATATGGGGTTAGGGTTTTGTATTTTCTTTATGTTAAAAATTCTTTTGGAGCCTCATTGTAACAATCATCTTCTTGCGAATGAGCATAGCCATCACATCTCTTCTCAGAGATAAGTTGCCACCATTCTAGTGAGTCTTTCACTCTGTAATTTTACAGTTCTGTACATTTCACTCATTAATAGAAATTGTGTATTACTTTATATATGCGACTCTTGTTATATACATCTAATATATCTCTATTATATTATTGGATCTCTTGAAAAATCTCGATATATTTCTTTATTATATCTCTGCTCTCATTTCTTGCCGAAAATAATCCGAATCAGACTTTGTGCATAGAAATCATCATTTTTGAAGTGTAAATACACAACTAATTGTACAAACAGGTTATACATATTGGAAAGATAAATTTACAACTTAAATCCTAAATTATTGATCCTTATCCAATTGTGGGCGTGCATTTTAATATAGCCAACTTTACCAATTTGGCATTTTTGTTTAACAATGCATTTCTTATCCTTTATGGACACCAAGTAGGCTTATGTCTCAAAATGAAAATATAAGTTTATATACAAGTGTGAAATCACAAACTACAACTTATGCAAGATGAACCACCAAAGCTGGTTCAAATTAGAGACAAGGGCATGCATTTGAGGCAAAGGCAATTTTCCCTTCAAATTTACATGAAATCCCAATTCTAGGTGCATGAAAGCAACCTCTCATGTTCTTCAATTGAACTTTAGATGCATAGGTAAATTTACCATTTATGTAAATCCATATAATTAAAAATTATAATACAAATTTTGGAGCTACATGGAAGCTTGGGCGTGCATTTTCATTTAGTGACTTAGTACAATTTATACCTTGCAAATTACAAGGAAAACTTTGCCTCTTTTTCGCAACCACCCTTTTTAAACTTGCAATTGCAAAATAAACAACATGAGTAGGTATACTATGATAAACCACATCCCTAAAAACTAGCACAACTCAAATCTAAGGTATAATAGGACATTGGAATACTTTTTACAAATAATTTTTGCATTTCAAGGGTTTTATTATGCATATCTTGCCTATTTTTGCACAAAAGAGTCTTTAATGACTCTTAATGTGAAATTGACCTTAGTTTAATTCTTAAACCACCATCCTTCGATTCATCAAAATTCCATGAATATTTTTGCATAGAAATCATCCTTTTTAGAGTGTAAATGCACTACTAATTGTACAAACAACTTACACATATTGGAATTATTAATTTACAACTTAAATACTAAATTATTGATCCTTAGCCAATTGTGCGTGTGCAATTTAATATAGCAAACTTTAACAATTTGGTAGTTTGGTTTTACAATGCATTTGTATCCTTTATTCACTCTAGGTAGGTGTATGTCTCAAAATTCCAATACAAGTTTATAGACATGTGTGAAATTACAAACTACAACTTATGCAATATGAACCACCAAAGTTGGCTCAACTTTTAGACTAGGGCATGCATTTGAGGCTGAGGAAGTTTTCCCTTCAAACTTACATGAAATACCAATTATAGGTGCATGAATCCAACCTCTCCTGTCTTCAATTAAACTTTAGATGCATAGGTAAATTTACCATTTATGTAACTCCATCTAATTAAAACTTATAAAACAACTTTTGGAGCTACAGGGAAGCTTGGGCGTGCATTTTCATTTAGTGACTTATTACAATTTATACCTTGCAAATTACAAGGAAAACTTTACCTCTTTTTGTTACACACCTAAGTGTCACACTATCAAATGTCGCACTAAAGTGTCACAACTGTTATACAACTAAGTGTCACACCTAAGTGTTGAACTTAAGTGTCACAACTTCATCACCATGAATAAGTGTTTATCATGACCCCTAGAAAAGTTGGAAGGGAAACATATCCATTGGATGTCAAAATATTACCTTTTTCCTTGAGATTTTGGCCTTCATTGAGCGTCATCACCCATCCCCCCCACCCCACCCCCGACCATATACAAGGAGGGATAAAACAATGATCATTTCTCCCCAAGAGTGTATTATGAAGCGATAATCCATTTTTCATCACCTTGTGCACAATTATGGTGGGGCGATGAAGTTGTTGCAACCATCATTCCTTATTTTGTGAGGTTGTTTCCAAGGGTTTGTAGTTGTTTAAGGGATTGTTTTGAGCTGTATCCTATTCAAGGGAAGGTCAATCTTGTTGGTAGAGCCAAATCCTCATTTTATCACATCCTCTTCTCAAAACTATCATATGGTCATGATACCTCAAAGCCTATATAATGAAGGCCATGCTTGAATGAAAAGAGGGGGAGAATTTTAGAGTATCATACTTCTGATCTTGAGACATTCAAGAGAAAGAGGAGAGATAAATTAGAGAATCATACCTATGATTTTGTGACATTCACTGTGCTGGAAAGAAGATCTTGGAGATGCTGCAACATCGATATTGAGATTGTAAGTGCTTCACTATTAATTTATTTCCATTAATACATAACTTGGCCTATTCCTCTCATGTCTATGTGTTCAATATATGCATGTATATTGTTGTCTAATTCATCATAGATAGATATTTTTTTGCTTAAAATATAGTATGGAAGAAGGAGGTTTCCCTTTGTTCCTTGCAATACTTTTCTTGCACCTGCGAGCTTGGACATCAAGATCAAAGGTTGGAGCAACGAGGACAATCGACATAAAAAGGTAAGTCATTTGTCTCTCTCTTCCCATTCTAATTGTTGAAATAGGTCTAGGGGGGAGTAGTATACCATTTGTTTTCCTTATGTCTTGGATGAAAGAGGGGTCTTGATCCAAGGGGGGTTTCACTTGTTTGTAGGGGGGACTTTACCACAACAGAAAATTGGCAACTCCATCGGGGAAAGTTCTCTTTAGTCTTTCCTTGGTTTTTTATGGCCTTTTGAGTCTTCCTAGTTAATTAATATTTTTTGTTTTGATGCTTATTCTTTGATCTCTCACATTCCCACATCATCATTAGGAAGATCTCTGAGCCAAACAACTAACCTTATCTCATATTTGGGTAAAGTTTAAGTTTTTCACCACTTTATAAGCTTCATCGCCCCTCTACAAGGGAGTACAGAGTGATGAAACCCTAATTATCCCTCCCTGTCAGTGTATTGGGGAGTGATGAAACACTAATCATCACCTTGTTTTCATGGTTACATGGACGATAGTCCTTTCTTTGGGTGAATTTGGAGCCTATTTCTCCTGCTTTCTATCATAGTTTTGTCTCAGAACTTTACATAAATAGAATCCTCCATACTTGATTGTGGCTTTAGTTGATTGAAGTTCAGTGATTATCACATTTGTTTTTCCTCTTTTGAGTTTGCAATTACTTTAAACTATGAAATGCACATGAATAACCTAGGTCAACTTAATCCATTGGCTCAGTCCATTAGCTCATTTAAAAATAAAACTAACCACAAGCACAGTTTGATTCTCAGTTTCAAGCTCGTTTAAAAATGAAACCAACCCCGAGCACAATTTCATTCTCTATTTTAATCTCATTGAAAAATGAATCAAATACTTCGAGCATACTTTTATCACTTTTTCGGGCTTGTAAAAATTATACAAAAAAACGAACTCTTTGGAGTATCCTTTAAGTTTTTTTTAGACTCTCTAAACATGAAAAGATTTTTGAGCGAGTATCCTTTAAGGGAGTCTATTTGGTGTAAGTTTAACCCTTTTTCAGACTGGATGGAATAATTATGAAAAAGGAATATTGTAGTCAACCTTGGCTAGAAGAGTTCTCCCTTGTATTGTTTTATACTTTTTCAGGATTGGGGGACTAAATTTACAAAAATTAACAACCCTAGAGTCTTCTTTAAGATATTTTCAGACTCTCTAAACATGAAAATACCACTGAGTTTATATTCTTTAGGCTCATAAAATTATACATTGAAGGACCCATATGGGACCGAACCTCTCCTTCTTCAGGTTCGTTAAACATGTGATGAGGGACTCATCGAAGATGAGCTATATTGAGCATCTGTTATCCTCCTCAATCTCATTAAAAAATAAAGATGTACTTTCCAATCATGGTGGGGGAAAAAGTGAGGGAAGTGGGTCAGTTTTTGGAAAGCATTACGACAATTGTTTGTTTTCACCCTTGAACATGGAACCTGTTTGTGTCTTGTCTTAAAATTGGGTAATTTGCTTGTCTCTGAGTCATACCATTCCTATGAGTCATCGTGCTCCTTTAGCTCACTTGAAGAGTGCCCTAGTTATCGCCACACTATTCTTTGGTCTATATATCAGTTGAGTCAATGTTTCCAAGTCATTTTACTTCCAAATTTTATCATTGTGTCCATTTGTGCTCATTTGATCTATCATATTACATCACTTTCCTGTGTCATGTTCATGTTGATGATGGGGGAAACATCATGGCCCTCCTTCGACGAGTCTATTCTTATCGACTTCAATACATTATCTAGGAATTAGACTTAGAAACCAGTTAGTACCTTGGAACCTTCATGCCTCAATGACAAGTCTCCTCGCTTTCGACAATAACTTTACATAATTGACCTATGATCAAACGATTCCATGAATTTTTGACTTCAAATCATTTATTCACATTTGTTGGAATTTACTAGCGTACCTTGGGAGTCATTGTCATCATCGATTAATTCCCTTGCACTTGTTAACGATATACATTAATGATTGATAATCAAGTGGTTTCTACGATGTTTGACATCACCACATATATTCACATGGCTAGAATCGTACCATTCCGAGATCGGGACGAAGACCTCGGGAACTCCTCAAACACCCAAGTTGTGATGGAGACTATTTGAGTACTTAAAAGATTCTAGTATGGGCATCATGCTGGACATATTACTAATATATATTTTATCACATAGATCCACTTTGTATTGGTCTGTGACTATGTTTTTTCATATCATAGATCCATTTTGTATTGTTTCATGGATATGACCTTATTGAGTCATGGCCGAGATGTGGATCCACATTGTATATTTGGTACCCATATCCCTAGTCAGTGCTTTCATGGATCCACAACGTATTGGTTGGTGACCATGCTTTAAGTCAGTTTATTCTGAGCATGGGTATGCCTACCTCAGGGATGATATGTATATATTGTTTTATGTTTGTTTGCATATTCCATCCGACTCTCCTATTCCAGCACCCTCACATACATATTTTTGTAAAGTGTTTCATCCATAAGATTTTCTTCTTCCCTCACACTTGAGGGGGCATCTATTACACACCTAAGTGTCGCACTACCAAATGTCCCTACTAAGTGTAAAACATAAGTTTCACAACTTAATCCCCATGAATAAGTGTTTGTTAGGGCCCCTAGACAAGTTGGAAGGGAAACATATAAGTTGGAGGTTGAAATACTACCTTTTTCCTTGAGATTTTGGCATTGATTGAGCTTCATATCCCCCCTTCCCAAATACAAGGAGGATCAAAACTATGATCATCACTCCCCAAGAGTGTCTTAGAGAGTGATAATCCCTTGTTCATCACCCTGTGCACATTTATGGTGGGGAGATGAAGTTGTTGCAACCATCATGCCTTGTTTTGTGAGATTGTTTCCGATATTTTGTAGTTGGTTAAGGGATTGGTTTGAGCTATCTCCTATTCAAGTCAATGTCAATCTTGTTGGTTGAGAAAAATCCTCATTTGACCACATCCTCTCCTCAAAACTATCCTATGGTTGTGATACCTCAAATCCTATATAATGAAGGCCATGCTTGAGTGAAAAAGGGGGGGAGAATTTGAGAGTATCATACTTCTGATCTTGAGACATTCTAGAGAAATAGGAGAGAGAACTTATAGCATCATACCTATGTTTTTGTGACATTCAAGGGGCTTGAAAGGAGAGCTTGGAGGAGTTGTTGCAACATAAGGATTGAGATTGTAAGTGATTCACTTTTATTTTCTTTCCATTAATACATAACTTGGCCTATTCCTCTCATGCATATGTGTTCAATATATGCATGTCTATTGTTGTCTAATTCATCATAGATAGATCTGTTATCGCTTAATAGTATAATTTGGAAGACGGAGGTTTCACTTTGTTCCTTGCAGGAATTTTCTTGCACCTAGGAGCTTGGACATCAAGATCAAAGGCTGGAGCAATGAGGACAACCGGCATAGAAAGGTAAGTCATGTGTCTCTCTCTTCTCATTCTAATTGTTGCAATAGGTCTAGGGGGAAAGTAGTACACCATTTGTTTTCCTTCTGTCTTGGATAAAAAAGGGGTCTTGATCCAAAGGGGGTTTCACCTATCCGCGAGGGAGACTTTACCACAACACTATTGCACAACCACCCTTTTTAAACTTGCAATTGCAAAATAAACAACATGAGCAGGTCTACTATGATAAACTACATCCCCAACAACTGGTACAACTCAAATATAAGGTATAATGCAACATTGGGTTACTCTTTACAAACAATTTTTCCATTTCCAGGGTTTTACTATGCATCTCTTTCCCATTTATGCATATAAGAGTCTTTCATGACTCTTAATGCAAAACTAACCTTAGTTTATCTCCTAAACCACCATCCTCTAATTCATCAAAAGGACATGAATATTTGTGCATAGAAAACATCCTTTTTGGAGTGTAAATGCATTACTAATTGTACAAATAGGTTATACATATTGGAATGATAAACATACAACTTAAATACTAAATTATTGATCCTTAGTCGACAATGGGCGTGCATTTTTATATAACCAACTTTAACAATTTGACATTTTGGTTTCACAATGCATTTTTTATCCTTTATGCACACCAGGTAGGTTTATGTATCCTTATGCCAATATAAGTTTATATACAGATGTGAAATCACAAACTACATCTTATGCAAGATGAACCACCAAAGTTGGCTCAAATTTGAGACTAGGGCATGCATTTGAGGGAGGGGAAGTTTTGCCTTCAAATTTACATGAAATCCCAATTCTGGGTGCATGAAAGAAACCTCTCGTGTTCTTTAATTGAACTTTAGATGCATAGGTAAATTTACCATTTATGTAACTTCATCTAATTAAAACTTATAAAACAAATTTTGGAGCTATAGGGAAGCTTGGGTGTGCATTTTCATTTAGTCACTTAGTACAATTTATACCTTGCAAATTACAAGGAAAACTTTATCTCTTTTACACAACCACCCTTTTTAAAATTGCAATTGCAAATTAAACAACATGAGCAGGTCTACTATGCATCTCTTGCATATTTTTGCACAGAATAATATTTTATGACTCTTAATGCAAAATTGACTTTGGTTTATCTCCTAACCCACCATCCTCCGATTCATCAAAATGCCATGAATATTTGTGCATAGAAATCATCCTTTTTGGAGTGTAAATGCACTACTAAGTGTACAAACAAGTTATACGTAGTGGAATGATCAATTTACAAATTAAATCGTAAACTATTGATCCTTGGCCAACTTTGGGCGTGCAATTTAATATAACCAATTTTAACAGTTTGACACTTTGGTTATACAATGCAATTTTTATCCTTTATGCACACCAGCCAGGTTTAAGTCTCAAAATGCCAATATAAGTTAATAGATAGGTATGAAGTCACAAACGACAACTTATGCAATGTGAACCACCAAATTTGGTTCAAATTGGAGACTAGAGCGTGCATTTGAGGCTGAGGTAGTTTTCCCTTCAAATTTACATGAAATCCCAATTCTAGGTGCATGAAAGAAACTTCTCATGTTCTTACATTTAACTTTAGATGCATAGGTAAATTTACCATTTATGTAACTCCATCTAATTAAAACTTATAAAACAACTTTTGGAGCTACATGGAAGCTTGGGCGTGCATTTTCATTTAGTGACTTAGTACACTTTATACCTTGCAAATTACAAAGCAAACTTTACCTCTTTTGCACAACCACCCTTTTTAAATTTGTAATTGCAAAATAAACAACATGAGCAGGTCTACTATGATAAACCACATCCCCAACAACTTGCACAACTCAAATATAAGGTATAACACAACTTCGAGTTACCTTTTACAAATAATTTTTTCATTTCCAGGGTTTTACTATGCATCTCTTGCCTATTTTTGAGAATAAGAGTCTTTTATGACTCTTAATATGAAACTGACCTCAGTTTATATCCTAACCCACCATCCTCTGATTCATCAATATGCCATGAATCTTTGTGCATATAAATCATCCTTTTTGGAGTGTAAATGCACTACTAATTGTACAAACAGGCTATACATATTGGAATGATCAATTTACAACTTAAATCCTAAATTATTGATCCTTAGCCAACTTTGGGCGTGCATTTTAATATAGCCAACTTTAACAATTTGACACTTTGGTTTTACAATGCAATTTTTATCTTTTATGCACACTCGGTAGTTTTATGTCTCAAAATTCCAATATAATTTTATAGACATGTGTGAAATAAAAAAACTATAGATTATGCAAAATGAACCACGAAAATTGGCTCAAATTGGAGACTTGGGCATGCATTTGAGGCTGAGGCAGTTTTCCCTTCAAATTTACATGAAATCCCAATTCCATGTGTATGAAAGAAACCTCTCCTAGTCTTTAATTGAACTTTAGATGTATAGGTAAATTTACCATTTATATAACTCCATCTTAAACTTTATAAAACAACTTTTGGAGCAATAGAGAGGCTTGGGCATGCATTTTCATTTAGTGACTTAGTACAGTTTATACCTTGCAAATTACAAGGAAAACTGTGTCTCTTTTGCACAACCACCATTTTTAAACTTGCAATTGCAAAATAAACAACACGAGTAGGTCTACTATGATAAACCACATCCTCAAAAACTTGCACAAATCAAATATAAGGTATAATACAACATTGGGTTACTTTTTACAAACAATTTTTTCATTTCCAGGGTTTTTCTATGCATCTCTTGCCTATTTTTGCATAGAAGAGTCTTTGATGACTCTTAATACAAAATTGACCTTGGTTTATCTCCTAACCCACCATCCTATGATTCATCAAAATTCCATGAATCTTTATGCATAGAAATCACCCTTTTTTGGGTGTAAATGCGCTACTAATTGTACAAATAGGTTATACATGTTGGAAAGATCAATTTACAAATTAAATCCTAAATTATTGTTCCTTATCCAAATTTTGGCAAGTATTTTAATATAGCCAACTTTAACAATTTGGCACTTTGGTTTTACAATGCAATTTTTATCCTTTATGCACACTAGGTAGATTTATGTCTCAAAATGCCAATATAAGTTTATAAACATGTGTGAAATCACAAACTACAACTATCGTAAGATGAACCACCAAAGTTGGCCCAAATTGGAGACTAGGGAATGCATTTTAGGCTGAGGCAGTGTTTCCTACATATTTACATGAAATCCCAATTCTAGGTGCATGAAAGAAACCTCTCTTTTTCTTCTATTGAACTTTAGATGCATAGGTAAATTTACATTTGATGTAAACTCCATCTAAAAAATTATAAAAAAACTTTTGAAGCTATAGTGAAGCTTGGGCATGCATTTTCATTTAGTCACTTAGTTCAATTTATACCTTGCAAATTACAAGGCAAGCTTTGCCTCTTTTTCACTTCCTCCCTTTCTAAACTTGCAATTGCAAAATAAACAACATGGACAAGTCTACTATGATAAAATAACATCTCCCAAAACTTGCACAACTCAAATCTAAGGTATAATAGAACATTGGGCAGGTTTGGGCACAAATAATAGAGCAAAGCTCTATGCCATTTGGATCCTAATTGAGGTTGCAGTGGACAGGAAGGTTAAGAGGCTATAGGTCTTTCGTGACTCCAAAATTCTGATGGAATGGGAAAATGTTAAAAGTAACATTTCCAACTTGGGTCTGGGGCCTATTTTCAATAGGATTATTGAAAATAAAATATTTTTTGAAGAGGCGTCATTCGCTCATGTCTACCGATAATTTAACCACAAAGTTGATCAATTATCAAAGGAAGCACTCAGTTTGGAGGAAGTGTTTTTTCTTGTTCATTATATTAAGGACCATACTCCTACAAATTTGATACTCTTACATATTTTTCAATGAATTTATTTTTGGTCTTGTTTTAATTTTTGTTTATGTAAATTTAGAGAGAGTTTGTCTCATGGTTTTGTCTCAACAACAATATGAAGCCGTGGAACTATTTGTTTAAAGAGTAACATGTATAAGGATGATTGTAAGAGTCAAAGTCATAAGCATAGGATATAGTCTTATATGATAGAGGAAGTCTATAAAGACAATGAATGTTAATGTTAAATGTAGAATGGATCTTGTCAATGTGTATGCCATTTCCAGAAGAAATATCAATACAATGATATTTGTCTCATAAAAAAAAACTGAAATATAAATATTTCTTGTAGATAGATTCAAACATTATTGAAGAGATGAATTAAATATCACTTAAATATTACAGACAATAACTAAATATCACAACAAGCATCACATATAAGACAAGTATGAGTCAAAATAATTACGATATTCCATTAATTCCTCATAAATATAGAAGGATATTTACATGACAAACATCATAGATACAATCTCCAATACAAAACTAGGAAAACTGTAATACAAATTCTATAACTTTATCCTCTACGAAGATTCCTCCCGAGGAATCTCTAACAAGCCTCTCCTTTGCTATATCTTTACTTAAAAACTTATATATTATGTTCCCCATGGGGAACACCATGATCCATATGTCACTTAATTAAGTGGATCATAACTAACTTTACATGTATTCATATGTCCTCCTGCTAATTGTTACAACCTTATACATTATGTTCCCCATGGGGACCACTGTGACCCATAGGTCTCTTACATAAGTGGATCATAACTAACTTTACATGTATTCACAAGTCCTCCAGCTAGATGTTACAACTTTGAGGTGATTTTTAGTACTTGAGGCACACTCCGCCTTGTTGTATCCAATCATCTGTTGCAATCGATACTCAAGATGGTGTTTTATCTAGTCAATAGCTTCACACCGTGGGTGGGTACTGAAGCATATTATAGTGCCAATGGGTTCCAAAATTGGTAGTGCATTGAAGGGTCTAATGGAATATACCAAATGCATTATGGATATGGAGGGTGCACCATTAGCTAGGAAGATAGTAGGGGAAGTATTGGGGATGAGCTCGAGGAAAAATACTATGGTGGGGATGGACATGATTGATACCAAAAAGGTATATGTTTACCAATTTTTATGGTCTTGTTCCTAAGAAACTGCCATGGTATCATATACATGGGTCAAACACCTTCAATGCCCATTTGTCTCGACCAACCTGGACATATTCTTTCTCACAAACTACTTTGTCTTCCGTCTCCTTGTACTATCACATTCCCTTGAAATTGTTGGCATCATTGATTCCTCCCCTCAAGATGTGCTCCATTTTCTTTGGTCCTCCCCCCGCTGCTGGAGACTCCCCCTTTCTCTATATTGTGGCCTCTTGGACCATTGACATTGATGTGGAATGCTTCTTCTTGACTGGTGGCACCATATGCATATGGGTGCAATAATATGACCTTTGAGTCAACCACATGAAGCCTTCCCAAGTTTTTCCCATGGTGGTGTAGTCTAAATGTTCTACACTTAATTGACATTTTCACCTGAATATGGTGATCTAAATCTAGGAAAAATCACAATTTTATGTTTTTTAACTTGCATTTTTGAATGTATAAATGGATTCAATGTCCTAACAAACCCCTGGGGAACTTTGATTACACATACTTAACCACTCAATGGGATACTTATTATGCCATGCACTACTGTCCCTTCATGATACAAAGGGTAACTATGGGACATGAAAATACTAGTCAGGACCAACCATCATATCACTTCAAAGGTCACATTAACCAACATCTAACTTGAAATTCACTCATAGCCTATCTAGAAGCAAAATTGATCTGGGTCAGGTATCATGATGCAGGAGCATCGCCAACGTCAAGTGAGTGTGGGGCAAGCGCCAACGCATTTTGGAAACATGATAAATTGTTTAAAAACTTTTGAAGATGGATGCGCCAAACATAAATGTAATAGTTGAGGAGAGGCATACTTATAGATTGTAATCAGATCTTGAGTGACCCGCTCTCGTCTGAAGGACTAAGAAGGCATTTATGTTAGTAGGTAGCTTTGAATTCTCAAATTAGACAGTTTTAGGAGTGGAGGGAAAACGGATATAGACACCCTCATTGTATTATTGTATGATAGTGAAGAACATTACCAGAAAAAAGAGCATACAGAGCTGGAACAAAGGACTGTGTTTGAAAAACACCCATGTACAGAGATTTGAGTTAATAGAAGAAGTCTTAATTCAGGTTCATGGTGTTGTATTTGTTTCTTGTATGTGTATGCTGAATGGTATGTTCATGGTTTTACTCTTTCTGTTATACATTTGCTTTCTATGTTGTGTATGAATGATTTCAGGATTATGTTTGAAGTCTGAGAAAGAAAGAGTTAGGAAATGAGTTTCAATTGTTTCTCTGTTTGAGCGAGAGTTCCTGCAAGGAGTGCAGTTGAATTGTCCACAAGGAGTGCGTTGACAAAAGGGTTCAGAGGTTTTGTCTCTGAAAGCTCAAATAGGTTAGATTTTGCTCTCATTTCCTCTGAAGGGTAGATTTGACGCAGGAGTCGTGCAAGGTGTGCACAGACCAAGCTTGAATCCAGGGTTTGAAACTTGCAAAACTATTGAAGGACTGCTGCTGCAAGGAGTGCGCAGAGTCGAAGGTGTTCAACACTTAAGTGTTTGAAGGTTTTCTGCAAGGAGTGGGTGCAGGAGTTCTTGAAAGACTCAAAGTTGTGGAAAACCTCAGAAGGATTCAAACCTGTGAAGTTGTCGAAGGGAAGAGACGGACGGTCAAAATTCTTCGTAGAGAATTAGCGAAATCTTGCCAGTCGTCCGATCTAACAGAGAAGCAAGGAGGTTACGACCGTTTCCAAGGTTCAATCTTAGGAGATCATGCGCCGTCGGATCCTCACTTAGATACCCGTCAGTTGTGGGATCTGACAGGAGTTACACGAGGGTTAAACTCTTGCAAGAAAAGTGAAGGTCCCGAAAGACGTTGAGATATCGGGGTTTCTAAATTCGGGGTATCGGAAGTCTCGAGGACAGGAGATCGGGTCACTTCATAGTGAAAATTCCGATTTTGATCTGGACCGTCCATCTGTTGAGACACGTGGTAGAGATCAAGAACCCATCGGTATTTTAGCTACCGGGGTTTTGAGTTGACAGAGAAACTGCAACATCGGGGAATCGCAAGTCGTGAAATCCCGAGACTGAATCAGGACCGTCCGTCAGTTGAGACACGTGGTGACGATCAAGATCCCATTGACATTTTGCATGTCAGGATTTCAGGGTTCAAGAGGACAGGAGGACATCGACATTTGATTTTGCAAAATCGCAAAATGATCGAGGACCGTCCATCATAGGAGGACGCATGGCGAAAATCCGAGAATTCAGGAAAAATCCTGATAGGAGAGTCCATCGGCATTTCAGGATTCAACATTTCACAAATCCTAAAGACAAGAAGCACACACATTTCAGAACTGCGAATTCCGAAACCCCAACAGGGTGGAAAGCTTCGTTGTGGGGCCAACTGATGTCATTTCGTCATATCAGAGGATCGGGAATCGAAACTTTGGGAGTTCCGAGGGAAAGAACCCATAGGCATTTCGGTGTTTCAAAACCCGAAATCACGAAATGACAAGGACTGTCCATCTCGAGGGGATGCATGGCAACAATCTAGGTTTTCGAAGAAAAAATCCCGAAAGGGAAACCATTTCGGGAAATCAGGATTCAGAGGATCGGGAATCTTGAGGACAAAGGGTCCATGCGTTTCGGCATTTGAAAGCCCGAAATCGTGAAAGACATAGGAATGCAGTCATATGGAATAGTGGTCACATGGACCAGAAGGTAGCCATGGGGACTAAATGCTGTTGAAGCCATTTCGGCATTTTGGGATTTCAGTGATCGGGGGATTGAGAGAACAGGGGTTCTCGTGACATTGGGAATTAGGAAACCCCAAAGCCCGAAATCATATTTCTTGTGGGGAAATTGTTCATGGTCGTGTTCAGGGGCCGTGAGGAAAAAGAAAGGACCTGTGGATCGATTCATGCGCGATTCTAGTAGGAATCGAAAGAGCCTGTTCAGCTCATAGGGGAATTTGAACGATCCTTAAGACCGGGAGGTTAGCGCAGAGGCTCTGCTAGGGTAGAGGTGGCGACTGCGTCATATCGTCCAACATGCCCACATCATGCAAACCTCTAATCTGTACTATGCTCATCCATTAATATGTGTACTTACTAATCATATCTCTTGTCCATTCACGTTGTTATCCCTTGACCAAGTTTTGAGGATTCTTCGTCATGTTTGACCTAATTTTTGGACTTCGACAGGCTATCGAAAGTGGAGCGCAAGATGAAGTGGAGATCGCGGGATCTTGGCCCCTTTTAGGGCCCTTTTTGGGATTCAAGATTATGTAATGGGTATGGGATGTTGACCCATGGGTTTACCCATGTTTAGGCCTATTTTGTAATGTATAAATAAGTAGCTAAGCGATGTAATTAGGGGAAAGAGAGAGTTGGTAGGCTAATGTGCTAAGTGCTAGAGTTGGATCTATGTGATCAAGAGTTGTAAGTGCTTTGTGCATACTGTGTGAGGCTTTCAAGGCTAGTGCAAGTAACTGTAAGAGACTATGTGAAGGCTTGGCATTGTACCCTAGTAAGAAGAAGGAGGATCTGGCAGAGTGCGTGCAGATCTCCTGTCTTCTGTGGAGTAGAACTTGGAATCTATGTGCCTGTAAGAAGCTTGAACAAGGATAATAAATAAGAGAATATTTGGTGGATGTAGACCCAGGGTGGAGATGAACCACGTACATGTTGTGTTGCTATGCTTTGTGCGATTTATTGATGTGTTTTTGTGCTTACTTGCTTAGTGGTTTAATATAGATGAATGATCTGTTGATTCTTAGTGCTTAATAATATGGATGGATGTTAGATCTGACTCATGTACATATCCTTAGTGCTTAAATACCTTAGCTCTGAATGAGTACTATGATACTCTGTAATTAGTGTTTAATTGCGTTGTAACTAAGACTGCCTATTGATGAATGTTAACTTCTAAGTGCTCTGTTAAGTGTTAGAATCACAGATATGTGTCCCAGCTAAGGTTGCAGACATCTGAATCCTGCAACCACCCCTGCCTCTACCTAGGGTGAGACTTCATTTGCTTCGCAGGTGTTGCCTAAAGGGCTGGTAGTTAGGGTTTTGTTGGTGCGTTGTTGTAGCGTTGAACCCTGGGTCTGCCCCTGTGCCAACAAATGGTTTCATTTCTGGGACATGAAACTGTGATTGCTGGGAACTGAGGAAAAAGAAGCTTTGTGCGAAGATCTGACCTGAAATTGTGAAATCTCTGTGTGTAGATCTGTTGCTTTAGTGCGCAGTATTCTACTCGATCTATGAAGCTCTATGCTAAGAAAATAAGTCCGACCTGAAGAAAAGAGGTAAGATCTGAACGCTTTGTACTCTGATAGAGGTAAGAATAGTGAAAAGTTTTAGATCTAGAACCTCTGTGCTCTGCGGAAGATAAGATTAGTGGAAATTTTTGTTTCTAAAGTATGGATCTAGGTATGTTTGATAAGATTTGTCCTAGCTTGAAAACTAGGGCACTGATAGAAGAAAGAAGATTTGATATGAGTAGATCTGATAAGAATAGTGAAAGATATGTTATACCTATGCATAGAGAGAATGTTTGGACTAAAAAATGGATGCAGGATCCTAGAAATATTTTTTTTTTCAGGTTAGCTACCATGATCCTAGTGCATAGTACAGGAGAGGATGGGGATCATTTAAGAGAAAGAGAGGATTAACCCTTTGTTACAGTTGCATAAGACCAGGACATCTGGCTAAGGAATGTCCTGGTAGAAGACCTAGTTTTCTATGTTGCAAATCTATGGACCATGAAGTATTGGATTTCCCTAGAATTATTGCTAAGGTTGAAAGGATGAATATGAGACAAGAAGACCATGAGAAAGGTCAAGCAACTAAAACCATGACAAAACCCCAGAAAGAATCAGAAAAAGTATTGCTAAAAATAAAAGAAACCCTGACTGACCACCGACATATCATCTTATCAGAGATCTTCAAAGAAAAAGAGTGCATTGAAACAAGAATAGGATACTTCGACATTGACTGTGTTCTAGATGAGGAAACATAGGTGAATATCATGACAGAAATAACTTGGGAACTTTTAGGGGAGCCTGCTATGATTCCTTCATTGGGAGGAATAGGATTATTCAGAGGAAAACTAATAACCCTATGTGGAAGACTTACCCAGATATCTATGAGTGCTCATGGAACTTTGATGGAGGAAGAATTTGAAGTTGTTAAATTTATTGAGAACAACGCTCCATTTTCTATGTTCCTAGGAAAACCTTGGATTGAAGGAAATGAAGCCAGAAGGAAAGAAAAAGAAGTCTTAGAACAAAAGAAGCAAGAATTAAAAGATTTCATGACTAGGAGGATCGTACACTTGATTGAAGAACATGAGAACCGAGAAAAGCTATTTAAAACCAAAGACTTGGATGTCGAAGTGGGAAGAACACTAGAAGACCCACAGAAGACTGAAGTACCTATTCCAGATACAAATGAAGTATTACCCCTGATTTCTAGGAAAGAATCTCACCAGTGCGAATTTACTCTGCCAAAAGAAGATAAGAATCAGAATGGAAAAAGGAATACCGAGATGAAGCTCACTAGAAAGAAGTCTACAAAACTAAGTAAGAAAAGAGCTAAGATCGAAAAGTTACAGAAGGTTCTAGAGGGAACTTCACAAAAGGAAAATTTGCAAAATTGGAACTTCGTTGGGATATCGGAACAACGTCACATGGCACTTTGCCATGGAGAAGAAATATAGCCATTGGAAATAGTATAACTGTTAGACCGATGACCCAAATGGGTAGAAAGGCATTTATGGTCAGAAAGTTCACCATAACGGACATAACTAAGTTAATGAAGGATTCTCACCCGTTGCAAGAGATTCATTGCCAAGTTATCTATTTATCTCATCATGCCATGGAACGAGAATACTTTTTCCAACCATGACTATCTAAGCCCACAGACTAGTTGATTTCACACAATGATCATCGTGCTATTTCCATCCATCTTGTTGCATTGAGCAGTTATTCTTCAAACCCAAGATATTCAACCATGAGCATGTATGTTCAAAGAACTTAGCGCACTCGAAGAGTTTGTGAAGGAAGTACTCATCGGCCTCATGATTGAGAGAGTCATGTCTGAAAGAGTGATGTCTATGGGTGCACAAGTGTCATCAACGAGAGGAGTGAAAGCCTCTCCACCGACTACTCATGGAGCCGGACCATCCCGACCATCAACGGAAAAGAGAACCTAACACAGAGATGACCTAGCCAATGCGAATATGATCCTGACCATATTGCCCGATTACATCCCTCCTCTGGTCGGCGCGGTGAGTCAATATAGTGTGCTAAGAGATTTCAAGTACTCCATGGTTATTGTGTACCTCCTGAAGGGGATACACATATCTCAAGTGCAGCAGGACAAGATCACAGCATTGAAGTTCAGTGACTTCAACCTCAGAGATCACAAAAACTATAGTATGCTTGCCTCATATAAATACCTGACCAGGACGAAGGGGAATAACTAAAGATAATCCCCCAACCATGGATGATGAACCTCGCGCAGTCCACCCTGTTAAATGTAATGAAAATCCCACACTTTGGAAGGCACCGGGAAGTCAACGCCTGTGTCAAGCTATTGATTTCATGTTACCATGGTGGCTACTTATGGCTAGACCGCCGTATTATAGTCGATCCGATGTTGATCCATAGGATCACTATATTAAGTATGAAAGGACCCGACCTACAAGAGTTCTATCTAAGAAAAGCCACAGATCATGCACTAGCACATAAAATCAAGGATACATATGACGATGTTGAAAAGGGGACGTGAGGCTACAAGGTAGCCTCCATCCAGAATGGCACAGTGTGCCTAGCTTGCCAGCTAATAGCCATAAAGTTAGTAAGGAAGAATAGATCGATGCAGGTCATAGGCTTTGTCGTTGACCTCACAGGTAAGTGCGTGGAAGTTCTACAGATGAACTGGGTGAAGTACCTAGTTAATCAGCTGGAACTAGACTTTCATGAAGCACATGATAAGGGCTACAAGTTTCACTTTAGCTGGCTCCTGATCCTCATCACTTTTGTTTCCTGGGATATGTCATAAGGTGCTACCTTTCCATATATTGAACCATTCGAGCCGCTTGCTGCGAAGTTCACCACACTCTAGTACTCAAGTGATATGAACAAACAGTGGCAGTTGAACGTTGTTTTTCACACATATTACCTTTAGCTAAAGAGAGCCATCGAAGATGAACCTCGCATGACTCTGAACACCCTACAGAGGTTCTGACCCTTGATGAAGTTCTTCGTAGATTAACACTTCATCTACATTATAGTGCGAGCCGATGAACATAAGGAGTAGCTTCAGTCGTACTACAAAGTCACAGAAGAGGATCTTGAGGAGATCACTAAGGACTGGTCGATAGACCTCCTTATTCTGACAGACCCTGCAGATATGTTTGACCCTGAAAGCCTAGATACCATGCACAAAGAACATGACACACACGGACCCAACAGAATGAAGAAGACCAAAGAGGTCCAAGATTTAAGCAGCGGCTCAGGAAAGACTGCTTTAGTATCACCTGACCGAGGGGATGTTGACGAAGTAGCATAGATAAATGGAAAAGGATATAAATAGAAGTAAGGCAAAGTAACGCCACCTAGAGATGAGATCGATCCCCTAAAGAAGAGGAAGGTTACTCCCCTGAAACCTTCTTCCCAGAAGAAATCAAAAGCCACCATGACCAAGATGAAGACTGTGCTCACTACTGATGATTTTGACTTCATCATAGCATCCCTAAAAGACGCTTTGCTGGAAATCGTGGAGAAACAAGAAGCTAAAAAGGAGGAAATGTACCACAAAATTAAGGTCGAATTTTGAGGGGTACAATAGGCCCTTCAGTCCAACTGTGCAGTGTCCACTGTGCCCCTACCATTAGGAGAACCAGAGTTGGGAGATGAGCCAACCCAACTCCATCGACTAGATGATGCAGTCGAAGCTCACCTTCATTGCACTCAATAAGAAACAGAACAAGCCACATAGGCCTTGAAGAAAGTGCAAGGCGTAATCATAGAAAAACACAGAGTTGAAGAACATGAGAAGGTTTCTCTCCAGGCAAAGTTTGAAGAAGAGAAATCCCAGATACACTAAGAAAAACAATAGTTTCTCACAGAGAAACTCGAAGTGAAAGAAGCAGTCAATAGAGCCCTCCACTCTGTGACAGGATTAGAAACACAGGCAGAAGACCAAGTCATGCATCAAGTAGAAAATCTCACAAAAGCTATCCAACAACTACAACAATGAATAGTAGACTTAGAGCTCTGCACCGTACCCGACACCCCGCAGGATGTAAGGGATCAAAGAGAAGCAATTGCTCAAAGCGTAGTTGAAAGAATAAAAACCCTTACCATGGAATGCTAGAAACTGAGTGATCGCAGTGCCCAGACGTATGAGAGACTCACTTAGAATCCAGAATTAAAGGCACTGGACTCACAACTACAGGAAGTGAAGCAGCAAGCAGAGACAATATAGGTGCAGTTGAAGCCCCTGTCAGCTGTGGAAAGAATGAAGTGATCCCAAGAGCAACACAGTACCCAGCAACAGGTCCACACTATTCAAAGCAGAGTTATGCAAGTAACTCAGAGGCTCCAACTTGTATAGGATGAGGCTTACTAACTGTTCACAAAGATCGAAGGCCAAAGAGAGGAACTGGAGAAAGTCGTCACTGCAGCTGAACATCGCCAAGAGGGACCTACCAACGAAGTAGTCATCCAAGAGTTCATTTAACAGGAGGTCATGGCAAAACAAAAATTCAAAGTAACTCGGGCTAAGCTCGAGGCTTTTGAAGCAGAACTAATCAGATTAGAGTGACTCAGGATGAGTCATAGGTGAGTGTTGGGGGCCAGTTGGCCCTTGACCAAGTTTTGAGGATTCTTGGTCATGTTTGACCTAATTTTGGGACTGTGACAGGCTGTCGAAGGCATAGCACAAGACAAAGTGGTTATCATGGGATCTCAGCCCCTTTTAGGGTGATTTTTGGGATTCAGGATTATGTAATGGGTATGGGATGTCGGCCCATGGGTTTACCCATGTTTAGGCCTATTTTGTAATGTATAAATAAGTAGCTATGGGATGTAATTAGGGGAAAGAGAGAGTTGGTAGGCCAATGTGCCAAGTGATAGAGTTGGATCTATGTGATCGAGAGTTGTAAGTGCTTTGTGCATATTGTATGAGGCTTGTAAGGCTAGTGCAAGTAACTGTAAGAGACTGTGTGAAGGCTTGGTGTTGTACCCTAGCAAGAAGAAGGAGGATCTGGTAGAATGCGTGCATATCTCCTGTCTTCTGTGGAGTATAACTTGGATGCTATGTGCCTGTAAGAAGATTTACCAAGGATAATAAAGAAGAGAATATTTGGTGGACGTAGCCCCAGGGTGGGGGTGAACCACGTACATGTTGTGTTGCTATGATTTGTGCGATTTATTGATGTGTTTTTGTGCTTACTTTCTTAGTGCTTTAATATATAGGAATGATCTATTTATGCTGAGTGATTAATAATATGGATGGATGTTATATCTGACTCATGTACATATGCTTAGTGCTTAAATACCTTAGCTCTAAATGAGTACTGTGATACTCTGTAATTAGGGTTTAACTGCACTGTAACTAAGAGTGGCGATTGATGAATGTTAACTGTTGAGTGCTCTATTAAGTGTTAGAATCACAAATCTATGTCCCAGCTAAGGTTGCAAACATCTGAGTCCTACAACCACCCCTTCCTCTACCTCGGGTGAGACTTCATCTACTTCACAGGTGTTTTCGAAAGGGCCGGTAGTTAGGGTTTTGTTGGTGCGTTGTTGTAGTGTTGAACCCTAGGTGTGCCCCTATGCCAACACACGTTTAATTGACATCTAGAGGAAAAGTGGGCATAATTATCCCATGCCAAAAATTTTTATTCCCCCATAGTAGGCATAATTGATGTCTCGATCGAAACAACACATGCATAATTAGCTTGAGCCAAACACTTTTAGCCATCATAGAAGACATAATTGACATATTGATTGAGACAATGCAGGCATAATAATCCCGTGAAAAACATTTTTATCCCTCTAGCTAGCATAATTAAGGCCTAATTAGGTGCCAAGCACACCTATGACATAAAAATTTTCTGACATGGAAGTGCCACGTAGGTGCCACCGAGGTAGGCCACGGGGCAATGGTTGGTCATGATGGTGATGTCATCAATATTGAAAACCATCGAATACAATTCGAAAATGCGACGAATACTAAACTATGTTGTAGGTCCAACAAATGTCGGGGGAGCAAGAAAAAAATATAACGAAAATTTGAGAAATAATGGGTAACGTCCGATGGTAAGGTGGATTTTTTAAAAAGCATATGTAGTAGTGTGTCTTCATGTAAAATAGACAAATTTTCAATAACAATGTTTTAGTGCAGGAAGCCATACATTATAGTCAAGCAATGGGGAAAAGGGAATGGTAATAAAGTTGGACATGGCCAATGATTTTGACCTTGTCATGCATTCTATTTCTTTTCAGGGAAAAATTGGTTTCATATTATATTTTATTTAGTGGGTATCCTCATACATTATCTTGTTGTGGATTCCCCCCCTCATTAATGGTCGACCTTCCTCTTTTTTTTAGAGTAGTAGGGGGTTGAGACAAGGGTGTCCTTTGTCACCCTTACTTTTTATCCTTTTGATTGACTCTTTAAGCCACAAATTGGAATTTGAAAGGATAGTGGGGAATCTTCCAGGGGTGCATATGGTTAGAGGACTGAAAAAAAAACATTGTCAATTTGCAAACAAAATGTTGTTAATGGGTGGAGCTTCCCAAATCACATCCACGTGTTTCAAATAAATATTGGGAAATTTTATAGATTCTTTTGGAGGTTCTATAAATAGAAGGAAATGTCAAATATATGGCTGGAAAAGAATTTACAGATTATGTGAAAAATATCTAGAATTTTTTTAGTTTCCCTTGGCTGAGAACTAGACCTATTTTCAATACTTGGGTATCCCCATCTCCTTAAGTAGATCCTCCTCTAAGGTTTGGAATGGTATTATAGAAAAATTTAACTCTAAATTTGATCAATGGGGCTCTCAATGGATCAACCTAGTCATTTGGGTGTTGCTAATCAAGGAAGTGTTATCATCCCTCCCCCTTTATCAATGCTCTACCCTCTTGGCACCCCAATTCATCACGAACCGGATCTCAATGCATATCATGAAATTTCTATGCAAATGAGGTCGATCCAAGGAGAAAAAATATCATCTTTTCAATTGGAAAATGGTCAGAAAGCCAAAGGATCAAGGAGTACTTGGAATAAGAGACCCAACATTGATGAATGTGGCAATGGGGGAAAATATGTTCTGGAGGATAATTTCTAAAAAAATGGAATGGTAGAAAAAGGTTCTATGGAAAAAAAATACAAAGGATATATGTTAATATGTGTAGAACTCCCATTAAAATAGGTTAAAGGATCCCCAATTCAACATATTTTGAAAGAAGCTATCCCTCTCATTACAAAGAATCTCACTTGGGTTCCAGGAAATGGGAAAATAGTCAAGATATGGGAGGAAAATATTGATGGGAATCCCAAACTGTCCCTCAAGGAAGAATTGTCACCTCTAAAGGCTTGGATGGAAATTCATAATTTTAAGACCCTATATGATATCTCAGAATAGGATGAATTCATCAGGAACTAGACTAGTTAGAACATTGGAGCACCCCCAAAACCCCTTGCTCCCCTTGTGTGATAATTTTTGTTCAAGCGTTGTCTAGTTGTTCCCCTATAAATACAAATGATAAGGATATAATGGGATGGGGGGACTTGACCTTCTCTGTGAAGGATATCTATCTTACAAAACTGGAGTCATCTCCTTTTCCTCCCTAAGATTCAATTTGGAAGGAAATTTGGAGCAGTAACAGGATACCCAAGATCAACATTTTTAGCTGGATTGTGGCACATGGGAAAAATCTTACTATAGATAATCTCAATGAAATAGGAATAGCTGGCCCATCATAGTTGCATTTTGTGCACCACTATAGAAGAAACAATTACTCATTTATTTATTGAATGCAATGACTATGAAGAAGTCCGGGAACATGTGTTATAGGGTATTCGTCATAGATTTAGGTAGCATCAATCTTGCTAAAAACTGTTTTCCCAATGGAATTCCATGTATCAAGGGAATTTGAAGCATAAGGTGAATCTACTAAAGGTATGGGAAGAGATGCCAAAATTCACATGTTAGAAAACTTGACTTGCTAGGAATAAAAATATTTTCAATATTGAAATAAGTGAACCAATTCAAAAAACAACTAAAATCGTTTCATTACTATATGAAAATATGCAAGAAAGGATGAAATCCCTGGATCAAGAGATGGAAAATTTATAAAAATCTTGGGTATCTCAATTCAATATAGTTCAATACAACTCCCTTTCCAAGTGAAACGGGGACCTTTGCCAACCATATTGGATGATAAGGATGCAACCATTGGATTTATTAGCTTGGAATACTCAGCAACACTCTCACATGATCTTCTTTGATGGAGCTTCCAAACACAACCTAGGGGTGGCAGGAGCAGGGACGACTATTTAAGATCTTGAAGGAAATCAGATAGTAAATTATTCTTTGGGGCTTGGGAACATATCTAAGAATATTTTGGAAGCCTATTCCTTATGATGCAACCTCATCATTCCCAAGGATGAAGGAATCAAAAGCTTGGAAATGTTGAGAGACTCATTGTTGGTTATTAGAGTTGTTAAGGAACAAGACAATCCTCGGGGGAGAAAAACAAATTCTCTAGTTCGGAGTATTAGGAGACTTGCATTATACTTCGACAAAATTTTCTTCTATCATATCAAATTGGAACTCAATGTTGAAGCATATTACATGGCTAAGGTGACATCAACACTAAGGCAAGGTTCCTTGTTTAAAAATAAGGTTCCAAGCACCTCTCATATACCTTAATAATCTATGGTGCACAACCCAACTAGATTTAATATTGAAACAACAATTATAGGTCATGTAGGGATGGATGACATGTGGCCTCCGCAGTTCTCACATTTTCTCATTCAATTCAAGGAATTGACAATTAAATTCCGCGGTATTGTCTACTGGTGATATATGGGAAAATACCCCTTTGCTTCTTTTATTTTGGTTTGACCTGCACAAATGAGGTGGGAATCAAAGGTAGTGAGCCTTCTCTTGGTCTAGTTGGGGAGGGTCGATGTGGGATATTCAACACAACTCAACAGATTTCGAGAGAGACGGTTTCGTTATTTTCTTTCTCAATGTCGATGATTTCCTTCCACTCAACTAGGCATGTACCGGTGTTGGAATTATTGTCATTTTTTTCAATGGATTAATGATGTAATTAATGTTATGATTTTGATTTCAAACCCATGTGTTTGGGGTATTTTACCATGGTATTGGGAATTAATTATTTAATTAATGGACATGTCCCTTCATGAAGGGTTATGAAAAGGTATAAAAAGAGAAAGCACTGAGAGAAAGTTAGTGTGTGAAAATGGATTAGCAAAGATTGAATAGTGAAATCAGTTTCATGTCATCTTGACATTTTTAGATAAAAAAAATTCTAGAACATTTCAGACCCTGAAATTTGGAAGAGATGGAGGAGAGATCTTGGTGTACATGTGGTAAAATTAGGTAAGTTTAGAAATTTTGCTATAACTTCTTTTTTGTGATGTTTTAGACCCTCATATTTTTCAGAGACAGAAGAGATCTCTTGGTGTACATGTGGTCATATTTTTTTTCTCTATACTTTCAGAGATATGACCTGTGGAAGTTAGGGTTCCTGAATGCTCCTGAAATGAGTTTCAAACATGTCAGATTGGTACTTTTGCTATAACTTATTTTCTGGTATGTTTTAGACCCCGATATTTTGCAGAGACAAAGGAGAGATTTTGGTGTACATGTAGTAAAAATATCATATTTTTGTTTACTATATTGGAGACATGCTATGGGGAAGTTAGGGTTTCCAAATTCTCTTGAAATCAGTTTCAAACAAGTCATCTTGGCACTTTCTCTCTAACTTGTTTTCTGTGATGTTTCCGACCCTATTATTTTGCATAGACAAAGGAGAGATATTGGTATACATGTGGTAAAAATATGAGATTGTGGTTCTCTACACTTTCAAAGATATGCTCTGTTAAATTTAGGTTTCCTGAATGCTCCTGAAATTAGTTTCAAAAAGTCATCTTGGAACTTTTGCTATAACTTATTTTATGGGATGTTTCATACCTTGAGATTTTGTAGAGACAAATGAGACATACAAAAGTACCTCAGATAAAAAATTTAGATTCATATTTTCAAAATTGGATATGTGGCATGCAAAATTGGGAATAGACCCAAAACAACAAGTTGGGAAAGTTGCCATTTGGAAATTCAAATTTTGGTCAGACCTGTTAAAGGCATAAGTAGTGAGCATGCCTGGTGAAGGTAGAAGCAATGAGTAGATCTAGTAAAGGAAGAATAAACAAGAAGAACTAGTGAAGAAAGAAATAGGAATCAAACTTGGTGAAGGTTGGTGAAGCTCAGAGGTCTGCGTCTCTTGCTAATTTGGTGCTTAGCAGTGGGGTTTGGTGTCTCTTGCTAAGTTGGTGCTTAGTGATGGGGATTGATGTATCTAGTAGATCAATGTCTATGAATATTGTTGAAATTATATTTTTATACTGAGGGGGGGTGAATCAATATAATATATATTTTTAATTTATTTAACCATTCATCAATCATTCATTATTTGAGAAACAATAATCACAATGCACATAGTTTGATGTGGAAAACCTTGTGGGAGAAAACAAAAAAACATATCTTTATGATTATCTGTAGGCACCAACCTCATGTTACAAAGATTGTAGGAATCAACCTACTGTTACAAATATTGTAGGCACCAACCTATTGGAGACACCAATATCCTTAGCTATGCACCAAATCAACAAGATGTAGGCACCAACCTACTAGAGACACCAATCTCCTTAACTATGCACCAAATCAATAATATATGTATAGAAACTAATCCATGATCTTCATACACAAAATAATTATGAATTCACATGCATGCTTCATTTTATAGACAATACTTCAAACGATAACAAGTCTCATGTAATCATTCCTGTAATGTAATCACTAATGACAACATCCACTGACAAAAACATCTACTCACGACAACATAAAAACCTCATGACAACATCAAAACCTCACAACAGTGCACACAATAACATCACAATATCACAACAACATCATAACCTCATAGTAGTTCACACAACAACATCACAACCTCACAGTGGTGAACACAACAACATCACAACCTTTTAACATACCTTGAGAATAAGAAAGATCCATCGAAATTCCCTTACACTTATCTTGCTCAACTCTAGATCCCAAAGACACTCACCAACACCTTTAGCACACATCAGACTTGATATCTTGCTTTGTTTCTCTAAAAATGAGAAATATATCCTATATTTATAGTAATTATATCCCCACTTTCCGGGCTGACCTGTAAAGACTGGCTGAGTCGACCTCAATTTTTTGGTTGGGTTGTCGGCCAAAAAAATTCATATCTCCTCATTCATAACGAGTTAGATGGAATTCCATATACCATTTTAAATTTCTCTAAATAATCTTTCCAACCATATAAATTGTGCTCCCATTTGAGCTAGGTATGTAGGGTAAAAATGCCTTCAAGGATAGGGTATCCAAATTGACCAAAAATAATACTTTCAACAATCTCCATATTGCAATGTTTATCTTGGGAATTTGTAGGATTGTAATATTTATATTGTACATCTTGTAGGCTCCCCCCATATTTGAAATCAATTCCAAAAATATTTACAACAAGCTCCCCTTTGGTCATTGATGGCACCCCTTAGTCAATTATGTAATACTTCCCATGCTTGTAACTCTCCTTGTGTATGCAATTCTTCCTCTATTTGAAACTTCTACCCCTTTGACATCAATGGAAAAGAGATACTCACCCTGATCTTGTGCTTCCCTTTACTGATGATATGAAAGATGTATTACTTCCATAGAAAAAAAAATTCCTTTGACTTTATCGAGTATGTATATATCTCTTGAGGTTCTATTTGCATTTGTTAGAGATTGTAACCTTGATCACACATTTGGATGACACTTAGAAGATTGCAATTTAACCCTTCAATATACAATACATTTCTTGTCTTAGTATTTCCATTATTAAGACTAATAATACCTTTTCCAAATATCCTTGCAGAAGCCTTATCTCCAAAAGAAACACTACCTCATTTTCCTTCCTTCAAGGTGAGAAACTTGGTCTGGTCCCCTATCATGTGTTTTGAGCATCCATTGTAAATGTATCATTGGTTCCCTTCATTTTGAGCATAAAGTGAAAGTCCACATTATTCCTTATTCAGTTCTTCTTTCTTCCTTTTCGACACTCTGGTGTATTCTTCTCTATGTTTGGTAAGAACATCTTCTTCCATGTTTTGTTTAGGAGACTTTATCATGCTTCTTATACAATCACGTGCTATGTTCTCATAGTTATTTGATCCATATTTATGATCGAAATGAAATGAAACAAATATATATAACATTAAAATAGAGATACAATGAAAAATAACAGAGATACAATGAAACTTAACTTTTGTTCAATAAACAAATCTGTTGAAACTGTAAAATGCAGAATGAAACTATGTTGCTCGAATGGTGGTAGCTAATCCCTGAGAAGAGATGCGGTGTCTACACGCATTCACTTGAGTACATTAAAATGATGCCTCCAGGACATTTTAGCATCAAGAAGTAATAAAAAAAACCTAGACATCCAAAAACCTAACCCTAGGAGATGAAGCGCCAAAATTCATGTGGACCCTGGTGGTGTAAGTTGGTACATCAATTTCCCGGGGTCATAACTTTTTCATACGATCTTCATTTTAGGCGCATGATAGCCTGTTGGAAAGGTCTATATGAGAAATACATGTTTACAACACACTTGGAATTTGTCTAAAGTATGAATGTGGCAAGCCCAAAATACGTTGTTTAGGTCCTCAAAATGACCCTAAAAGCTTAGGACCTGAAAATCTAGAAAAAACTACCAAGATGAAAATTGTATGTGAGCTAGTTGGAAGAGGTGGGTGGCCACCGATATCCACCTATATCAATCCTAACCCATTAGGAATCAATGGTCTCCATTTATTTGAGTCCTCCCATAAGATGAGGAAATGTCTATTGAATTTAGCCCCAGGTGAGCCACTTTCCTTGGTGCAAGAGATGCCCCTCTTTGAAAACACAATAAAGATGAAGCTTCTATAGGAAACTTCCCTTGACCTGTGTGTCCACGATATGATTAGTGGATGTGTGTTCCATTCATTCAGGGTTGAGCTCTATCGGTGTCAACTATTCTGCTATCTTTGAGGTTTCCAATAATGGTGGAACGTTTGGCTGAAGGAGATCCACATTACACACGGGGTGCAAGCCAAGGAAGGGGCGAATGTTGAGCTCATAGCCTTGGTGATGGTGTAAGGTCTATAGCATACTAGACGAAGCTTCTGATGGGGTCTTGTAAGGCATTCTTTCTGCAAGTGAAACCAAACTTTATCTCCCACCTGAAACTTGTGTGGAACTTGTTGTTGACCATGGCAATGCTTGCACTTGGCATTGGACTTGTGAAAAATACCTTGAACCTGTTGTTGGATGTGATGGATTCGTTCAATGAACTAGGTGGATTTTTCAGCTTTGTTTTGAGAATGGGATGATTTTGTATGTGTGGACGCAAGGGGTAGTGAAACATACATGGGACCCAATGGTTGAAATCCCAACCCCACCTTAAAGGGGAAGTGGTCGGTTTAGCCATGTATGGGTCTATTGTAACTATGTTGAACATATGGAAGACTCTCATCCCATGTGTGTGGATGATTGGAATTTTACATGCGCAATATATGCATGATCATCATGTTGAAGACCTCGGTTTGGCCATCCGTTTGGGGGTGGAAGGAGTGGATTTGGTGAGCTTGGTGTCTAGCCATAGCTAGAGGATCGACCAAAATGTGATGAGAAAATGATTGTCCCTATCTGATATGATGGTTTGTGGTATCCCAAAATGTACCCACACTTGTTCGAAGAAGAGCTTGGAAGTAGCCTCCACTGTGATGCTCTTCTTACAGGAGGCCATAATCACCATCTTAGAAAATTGATCAACAACCACAAAACACAGTCATTTATCTATCGGGTTGAAAGAAATCCCGACATGTATTCCATAGAGATGGATTCCCAGGGCCTGTTGGGAGTATTAAAAGGGGTGTACATGCCTTGTGTCTTAATGGCTAATTCGGTAATGGCGTAGGCCATGCAAGAACTGATATACATTCTCACATCCTATTGAAGTTTCGTCTAATAGAAATGTTGTTGCATCACTGCCACTGTCTTTTCTACGTCGAAGTGTCCTGGCACCCGACTTTAGTGAGATTCCCAAATCATCTTCACTCGCTCGCTTTATGGGACACCGATATGGTTCATATGGCACAACAACCTTCCTTGAAGATGGAAATTAGGGACAACTATGTTTGTTCCCAACATATGGTAGGTAGTGGTGAAGTTAGGATCTCTCTTGTAGAGTTGGGGCCATTTGGAGGTCTCATGTCCGTAGGAGTGTAGCACCATGGTTAGTGCTACAAATGGAGCAAGACTAAGGCACTTAATGACGTGGTTGGTGCTTCATATATTATACTTGATGTTGATATATAACTATTGCAAGTATGTGGACCAATTCTAATGGCGATCATTCTATAATTTTCCTTGTGCCCGTATGAATTGCAAAGGCTTATGATCAGTGTGGATGATTGTCTCCTTCCTGAGAATGTAATGCCTCCATTGGCGATAAGCTTGTATAATGGAGTACATTTATATTTCATAGGTGGGGTACTAATGGATGATATCTGATAGTGTCTCACTATGATAGGCTAGGGGATGTTCGTGCTGAGTGATAATTGTTCCCACAACATAGTCTAAAGCATATGTCTCAATATCAGAAGGCTATTGTAGGTTGGGTAATGAGAGCACCAGGGATGAGCAAAAGCGTTGCTTCAAATCATCGAATGCTTTCTGTTGCAACTGGCCCCACATGAAATTTTCCTTCCCACCATGCCTGGTCACTTGGCTAAGGGCCCATGCAATGTGGGAGAATCCCAACATGAACATGTGATATAAATTGGCAAGGAATAAGAAGCTGTGAAGCTAAGTGAGTGTGGTTGGGGTTGGCCAGTCACGAATGACCTATATTTTGGCTAGATCGACATGCACCCCATGCTTATAAACAATGTATCCTAGGTACTGGACCATGTTCATCCCAAAGGAGCATTTTTCCAAATTTGCATATAGCTTGTGTTGTTGCAGAGTGTGCAGAACCTTTTGAATATGCTACAAGTGTTCCGCCCAACTCTGGTTGAATATGAGGATGTCATCCAAATACTCCACCAAAAAATAATTGGTGAAAGGCCATAAGATATTGTCCATCATCCTCATGAAATTTGTTGGGGAATTTGTCAAGCCAAAGAGAATGACCATCCATTCAAAAAGACCTTATTTGGACTTGAAGGTAGTCTTCCATACATTGGTCTTCTCTATTGCGACCTAGTGGTAGCCGAAATTCGGATGAATATTACTAAAGTATTTGGCCCCCTTGATATGGTCAAGGAGATATTCAATTTGGGGAATTGGGTACCGGTTCTTGGCTATGATTTTATTTAGGCCTGATAATTAATGCATAGTCACCAGGTCCCATATTTCTTCTACACAAGCACGATTGGGCTTCCAAAATATGATGATATTGGTTAGATGTGCCCCTTTTCAAGCAACTCTTGGATCTAATGCCTGATTTACTCATTTTTTGACAAAGAGCAATGATAGACTATCCCATTTGGTAGCGGTGCGCTAGGGGTTAAATCAATTGAATTATTGATCTGATAGTGTAGAGGTACTCTAGTGGGTCAGGATAAGATGTATTTATTTTCTTCCATGACCTTATCCACTTACTTTTGCTGCATGGAGAGACCTGTCATAGAGGCCATGGATGTGGCTTCCAACTTCCACTCACTTTGAGCGAGAATAGCAAAGAAGAAAAAATTCCCAGTCTGAGAGATGACCTTCCTGCATTGCTTGGAAGTGATCAAGGAAATGGTAGTAGGTGGGAATACCTCGGGTATCCTGTCCAAAGTGATTATAAAACTATGAGGCCTAGACTCATATACAACATGATGTTTCCATAAATAAGGTTGGCCCACAATAAAATCACAAACTTCAAGGGGAACGACATCATAAAATAACTCATCTTTGAAGGTCTTGATGTCATAGGGTAGGCGACACTATTGGCTAATGCAGAGATCACTCCCTTGGCGGAGCCATCCGATGGCATACGACAGTGGGTGTAGTGTTTTTGACAGAGCCAACCACTTGATGACCTCTACCAAGATGAGGTTCTTCTGGCTACCTCCATCAATGATGAAGTGCAACGAAGTACCCTTCACCTACATCTTTGAATGAAAGAGGTGCTCACCTTCCTCTGTTTCATCAGGTTCACCAGTCTATATCGCGGTGGTAGCAATGGTGGCACTGGGTTCTGTGTCAATGATCTGTCTCCCTTTTTCTAGCTCTAACTTAGAGTCATAACGCACATCTGATTTAGAGGCTTTCACCTCGACCACCAATGACTTCTTTGAGCACCATTCTGCAGTGTTATTCCAGGGGATCTTATAGAACTCAAACCACTTCCCAGTGTCTCTCTTTGTCTTCCCATTGTCCTTATTTGTTTGTGGCTTAGACTGGTTGTCCTAAGGTTGTTCGTCCTTTCTATTTTTTTTGTTATGCTTGTTGGGGATGTCTTTGACTTACTTCTGTTGTGAGGGGTTCACAGACCCAAACTACCACATCTTTTGTTTAAGCTTCTATTCAATTTTGATAGCATATCAATAGGTCTCCCCCAAGGACGAGATGTACAGAAATTCCATTTCTTTCTAGATGTATCTATGCAGACTGTTGTGGTACTTGAGAACCATATGTTTCTCTGATTATTTGATACCCATCTTGGTGCGCAATGTATGGAAGACATTAGTGAACTTTGGCATTGTTTGGTCCCTTTCCTGCCGCAGTGTAGTCCATCTTGTATATAAGTTTTCATAACTTCCAATAGGGTAGTATTGTTCCTGAATAACATCCCTGAAAGAACCCCAAGTGGGTGAGACTAAAAATAATGTAGAATATTCCTCTGTTGTCTTTTTCTCACAGAAATTACCCCACCAATATTTGACATGGGGGACGGCCTTAAGGAGTGCCAATGTAATCTTTTCTTTATCAAAAAATTTATGGAAAAAAAAAATCTTCTAGAAGGGTTAACCATTTGTCTACAACATCCACATCTATTTTACCTTGTTTTCACACAAGTTGTAGGTTGGGAAAATCCCAACCCAACCACCAAATGGTGACAACCGAGAGAGCACCTACCCACTGTCACCTTAGGTAGATGTTGCCGTCACTTTAGAGGTGAGGTGGTCACCTCAAGGGGGAAATCCTAATGATCCTAGGGGGGAATGAGATGGAAAATGTGATGTATGAATGAATGACCCTATACGTAAAGTTTCTATGTATGAATAAGGGCTTGAGTAAGGTCTTTATGGTAGCCAAAAGTTTCCAAGAAGTAGTAGACCTTGCAAATTTTGATTGTACTTGCCTGAGACAAAAGGAAAAAACAAATACAAGCTCAAGAATACGATGGAAAAGAAATTTAATCTTGATATCCCTAATGTCAGTAGTTAGTAATAGTATATATCAGCAATACAAATGATAATGACTGTTTCAAAATAAGTTTCTAAAAGTCTAGTTGAAAGAGCAAGAGATAAACTAGAAATATCTAGATCAACCCAAGTAAAATAGCATTAGACTTTAGCAATTGAAATAAGGCTGTAATAAAAGGTGTTTACAGAAATATTTTTCAGCCTTATGTCTATAGAAAACTTTTTTTACAGCAGTAAATTCAACCACCAAAACTGACAAAGAATCCACCCAAAAATTGTGCTAGACCAAGTAGATAAAAGTGGAAAACTCTTAGCTAATTTTGATTGTTGAAAAACAAGTTATGAGTGAAAGAAGGTTAGGGTTTCTGCAACCCTAATGGCTGAAAATGAAAGTTTATAACAGAAACAAGAAATACCCCTTTAGAGGAGATTACCAAGTGGCTAAGAGGTGCTCTAGGCACAAGGAACAAAACCCAAATTGAAGAAAGCTGAAATGACAAAAAATCACGTTTCCCAATGCACTGTTTTATTTCTCCAATGCAAAAAAGTAAATGATTAGTTCCTTGACTATTGGGTTATGGAGTCAAAGAGTGAGTTAACTATACTACTTCCTTGGGTGTCTAAACCATCTTACTCCCCAAGGCAGGTAAATATAAATAGGAAAGTGCTAGAAGGGTGTAAGCCCTTTTACTTCTCCTAGCACTTCCTTAAGTAACAAATTATTTCCAAGAAAAAAACTGATGAGCTTAGTGGGTTTGTATGCACTTATACTCCCCAATAAATTCAACTAGTTAAGATTGCAACTAAGAAAAAGATACAATAACAAGATGAAACCCTTCAAATAGAGCAAGAATCAACAAGATAAACTTCTACTTTACCAAGAATTATCCACCAATATGCAAGAGAAATGCTCCATAGGAGGTAGTGCACCACTTCCTTCCACAAATAGAAAAGTAAACCATGACAAAATGAAAAAGAGAGAGAAAATCCCCAAGGGTAGCGAAAATTTCAGCCAAGTACTTCTCCAAATGGGAGAGTTATGTTATGAAATGAGATTCACATGATCTCTATTTATACAAAAGTCTTAAAACATAGTTTGTCCACTTAGAAAGGGTAAAACATAAAATAAGGGGTCAACAACCCTTATCTTACCCTTTGAACCAAATAATGATATTTAATTTTCACTTTAACACATTAGAAACCCTAAAAGTAAGATGATGTCATTTGCAGTCATAAGAGGTTGGAGTATAAGATTGTAAATACCTCGCGGAAATGAGAAGGTTGGCTCATGATAAGACCTCCTTTCTCTCAGTTGTGTAACTGAAAACCACTACCCTAGCTTGGTGACTAGATGATGGTAATTCTATACCACTAAATACCCATGATCATGATAGGCTGGTTCATGATGAGAACTCCCATCCTCCAACTAACCCATTAAACATTCACTATCATTTATTTTTGTAGGTCCCCCATTTCTTATAGAGAAGTGTTTCATTGTTTTCTCGGGGATCCCTAGGTGAAGCATCTGGAAGGTCTATATTTAGTGTTTTATCTTTTTATCCAACAACAATCCATCTGGTCCTTCATCCCCTTCTTCCCATGAAATGAGGTACATGCCCTTCTTCGTTCACTAAAGTCAAAGGGCCTAGAAGAGGACAATATGATGGGAATGAAATGAGCGGAACATGGTAAGTATGGTAGGGAATGGTATGATAAACCCTCAAGGGATCCCCAGTTGCAAACCTTACTCAAAGTTTGGCCACTTACTAGGAAGTCTATGACACTCACCAAGGTGAAACATGGTCAAAATCATAATGTCCAAGCAAGCGTTGTATAATCAAAAGAAACTTAAATACAACATGTTTAAATGCCTCAAATATTAGGGTGATTACCTACCATAATACCTAACTTGTACCGCATGGAGAAAGACCCATCTCCCTTCCATAAGCTATCCGGTGTGGTGGATGCATTGACAATGGATTATAATTTGGCGATAGAGTGGGCTTCGTATGTGAAAGTGGACACTGCTAGTCATGTGGTATATGGGAACTCCATATATGCAACCTGAGGGCCTCGAGACATCATCTCCTTAGTTATCCCACAAAATGGGGATAACATCTAGCTCCTACCTGGGAACAAGTGATCGTTGTAGAGTGCATGAGAATGTAAGGTAGCTAGAGAGGTAGTGGGAGGGCCCAGAGGGCCCATAGTGATAATAGTGGAGGTCATTCAATGTAAGGTGGACTAGGTCCACTATATTATTAAATAAGGCCCAC
>JZKD02S1679848.1:507866-531928 GCA_000966675.3 Picea glauca | reverse complement strand
GCCTTATTTAATAATATAGTGGACCTAGTCCACCTTACATTGAATGACCTCCACTATTATCACTATGGGCCCTCTGGGCCCCCCCACTACCTCTCTAGCTACCTTACAGAGAACCACATCATCTCCTAGTAGACCCGTGCCTACAATGAAAGAAAAAAACATAAAAAATAGGGTGGTTCTATCACCCTTCATCCATATACATCAAAATCCAAATGGGAACTAATATAGAAAATAAAATTTTAGCATTTTTTAAAAAATTTCTAAACTAAGCATGAAATCAATTTGAAAATAGATAAAAATGAAATATGAAATGAATCTAAACTAATATGAGCAATCAATATGCAAATGAAAGGAAAGAAATATGACCTACTTACTTACCTGGGGGGCTTGGGACCCTGAATATCAAGCGATAGATGATGTCGGGTGAAGTCATACAACTAGTGAAACCAGTTGATCATCCCATCAAAGTATCTCCCCATATTATTGATTATGTAAAACAACAATGATAATTCAAGCACATAATGATCATGAGCATAAATATATAGATAATCAATCGTGACATGAAACTCATGGAGATGGGTGGGAGAGAAGAAATATTGCTAGAAAGAATATCTGTAGCTCTAATAATCCAAGGAATCCTTCCTGAAGTCATATCCACAAGCTTGATCAACCCGTATCTAAAGAGGACTATCGTATATAGACTATGGTTCATCTTCATTCACACAAAAATATCCACAACTTGTTGAATACTGAAAGGACATGAGAGATCAGAAGAAGACTATAGGGCTTCTCAGAGAAGATATGTTGTAAGGGACTACATCAGGTCTAGAGAAAGAAAAAAATGACCTCTCCATTTGTGAATCTCTCTAGAAATCCTCGATATGAAAATACTTCCTCTTTATAGAGTGAACCTTTGATCGCTTTGAGATGGCCACGTCCTGGTATTCCTCCAAAATTGGGGATGAAGGTGGCTGGGAGTCCTCACACAACAAGTGTGCATGCCCTAAAAGATATGCATCATGAGTCCTTAGAGATGACTGAAAATCATCCTGAAAATGATGTGACGAGGCATCCTCGAATAGATGTGTAATCATATCATCATAAGGCTTCCAAACATATGAATCATATACATATGAAAAGTAGTCATCTGAATATGACAACTCAAACCCATTTTCTTGAGAACCACCCTCAATGTCATAAATAGGGTCTCTATCAAAAGTGAGACAACCAATATCCCACCTGTGTCTGTGAGTCTGTATGAACGTGTCTATATGCTCATTAACAATATATAAAGGTTCTTTCATAAGACCATTAGCATGAATGAAAATGACTATCTCTTTTTCTTCATGCACAGGAAGAGAAGAGGCTGGGGTGACTTCAACATGATCTTCAAATTATTCACTGAGGCTAGTTACTTCTTCAACTTCATGAACAAGAGGAGAGAATGGCTGGACAACCTCAACTTCATCAGGAGGGAACAAGGATAATGATTCCTCAACATGTTTCACTTCATAATGATTCCTTTTTCTCTTCATGGGCACGCTCTTCCATCACCTCATCATTACAAGAGGCTTGATCCTTACTACGAAGTTCTTTGTTTTCCATTTTTAAAAAGGATATGTCGTATTCGAGGGATCCTCTAATACTTTATCACTTCTAGAGTTATGTGATAAATCATCATCAGGTTCTTCAAAAGGGTCATGACTCATAAGGGCTTGGATGTCTTCATCAAGTGGAAGGGAAGATACAATCACTTCATCTTCATTGAATGTCTCATTATCCACAATAAAACCTTCTATGCGTAGAGCATATTCAAGATCATGGAAAATATCTTGCAAATCTCGACTGGCTGGTCTGTAATGTTTGATAAATTACTCAACAAGCTTTGTAGAAAACCAGATACTTTTCGTATCACATGAGTGTGCAAACAAATTCCTTTGAATTGTTTCCAGAGAAGATACACAAATTTTCATTAGTACATCTTCATGCAATACATTTATACTTGAGGCATACTTCATATAATTGATGATATGAGTGACTGCTAAAGTTGGATCACCATTAAATTCAGGGAAACTTTCCCTCCACTCTGGGGAGCAATGATTTGGATATCAAGGGAAATTATGAACATCCAAGGAAGGATATACTTTATGGAAATCCCATGGTAAGTCCCATAAGTCCATGGTTCCATTACTTAGGTTAATAAATCAATGGAGTCACCAGATGAGCTTCAAGAAGATCTCATCAAGGATGGAAAAGGGAATATCCTTTAATGGATTCACTAGACAAGATAAGAATAAATGCTTTGGGATAGCTTGCCAAAGTGTCATTAGGGTTTAGAAGAGGATTCAAAATCCTCCTCAGAAACAATGCCAAAATGTTATCACACAAGATTTAGGTTGGGAAAATCCCAACCCAACCACCAAATGGTGACAACTAAGAGAGAACCTACCCACTGTCACCTTAGGCAGGTGTTCCTGTCACATTAGAGGTGAGGTGGTCACCCAAACGGGGGAATCCCGGTGACCCTAGGGGGGAATGAGATGTAAAGTGTGATGTGTGAATGAATTACCCTATAGGTCAAGTTTCTATGTGTGAATACGGTATTGAGTAAGGCATTGATGGTAGCCAAGAGTTGCCAAGAAGTAGTATACCTTGCAAATGTTGATTGTACTTTTTCGAGACACAATGAAAACAATGATACAAGCCCAAGTATATGATGGAGAATCAAGTTAATATTGTTGTCCCTAATTGAATAAATTAGTAACAATATACATCAGAAATAAAAATTATAATGAATGATGCAAAATAAGTTGCTAAAAGTCTAGTTGAAAGAGAAAGAGATAAACTAGAAATATCTATATCAACCCAAGTAAGATAGCATTAGACTTTAGCAATTGAAAGAAGGTTGTAATAACAGGTGTTTGAAGAAATATTTTTCATCCTTATGGCTGTAGTAAATTTTTTGTTACAAAAATTAATTCAACCACCAAAACTCACAAAGAATCCACCCAAAATTTGTGCTAGACCAAGTAGATAAAAGTGGCAAACTCTTAGCTAATTTTGACGGTTGAAAAACAAGTTATGAGTGAAAGAAGTTTAGGGTTTCTGCATCCCTAATGGATGAAAATTAAAGTTTATAAAATCATCAATAAATAACCCTTTATAGGGGATTCCCTAGTGGCTAAGAGGTTCTCTAAGCGCAAGGAACAAAACCCAAATTGCAGAAAGTTGAAATGATGAAAATTCACGTTTCCCAATGCACTATTTTATTTCTCCAATGAAAAAACATAAATGCTTAGTGCCTTGACTATTGGGCTATGGAGTAAAAGAGTGAGTTAACTATACTAATTCATTGGGTATGTAAACCCTTTTACTCCCCAAGGAAAGTAAAACTAACTAGGAAAGTGCTAGAAGGGTGTAAGCCCTTTTACTTCTCCTAGCAGTTCCTTAAGTAATAAATTATTTCCAAGAAAAATCTTGATGAGCTTAGTGGGGTTGTATGCACTTATACTCCCCAAGAAATTCAACTAGTTAACCTTGCAACTAAGAAAAGAAGACAATAAAAAGATGAAACCCTTCAACTAGAGCAAGAATCAACAAGATAAACTTCTACTTTACCAAGAATTATCCACCAATGTGCAAGAGAAATGCTCCATAGGAGGTAGCTCACCACTTCCTTCCACCAGTATCATAGTAAACCATGAAAAAGTTAAAAAGAGAGAGAAAATACCCAAGGGTAGCGAAAATTTCAGGCAAGTAGTTTGTCCACTTAGCAAGGGTAAAACATAATATAAGGGGTCAAAAACTCTTATCTCACCCCTTGAACCAAATACTAATATTTAATTTTTACCTTATCACATTAGAAACCCTAAAAGTAAGACGACTTCACCCATTTAGGGTATGTTTTGACACTTTTACAAGTCATTGGAGAAGAAGAAAGAGGTCATCGGGGCTCCTTGAGCCTCCTCTTCATGTGCTAGAGTCAATCCATGTCTCCTCTAGTCAAATTATTCCAACTGTCAATGTGTAATAACTCCATCTCCACCAAACCCCCTCAAGCATGACGTCAAGCCTAAAAAAGTGATTTTTTACCTCTCCTAGGCAAGTCATTTGGGTAATAAGGGCTGGGGAAGGCCCTCCATGATGCCATGTAAGCCTCCAAAGGCATGTATATATGATCCAGTGTGCAGACATACAACATCCAACTTTTGGGATTTTTCCCCATGGAAGCCCAAGCTAGGCTTGTTCTCCCAAAACTGGCCACCAAGAAAGGTCCTGCAAAACAAAAGGGTACGCCCTCCAAAGATATCAAGTCAAAGATACCATGATAATAGTAAACCACATCTAATAATAAAGGCACCTAAACATGTGCATCAAAACTACCTCATAAAATTAAACAAATGCTCTAAGACGCTATACAATTGACCAAGTTTAAGTATGGGAGGAGTGTCATAAAAGTCCTATTGGGTAGACCAAAACCCTCAACTAGGGGATGCTCCCAAGGATGGCCTTTCAAGGTTATGTAATATATGATGAAGTAGAAAGGGATTCAAACTTCATAGTTCAATGGGTTTTATGACATACAAGGGTTTGTATTATCTGATTTATGGGTGCCTTTGTAGAGGGTGTGTGGCACATTTGTTTGGGATGCACTTTTCCAAGACCATCTTCTTGGAGTTCTTTCTTCTTACATATTCCTTTCTCTTAATATTCCTTTCATGTTTTAAGGAACAAGTTGAAGGCCACTATCCTGGCTTGGTGTCTAGATAATGATGGTGTCATTCACAAATACCTTGCGGAAATGAGAAGGCTGGATTGTGATGATACCCCCTTTCTCTCAGTTATGTAACGGAGAACCACTACCCTGGCTTGGTGAACAGATGATGGTAATGTCATACCGCTAAATACCCATGATCATGATATTCCAGCTCATCATGAGACCTCCCATCCTCCAGCTAACCCCTTAAGAATTCACTATCATTTATTTTTGTAGGTCCCCCATTTATTATAGAAAAGCATATCATTTCTTTCTTAGGGATCCCTGGGAGAAGCATGTGGAAGGTCAGTATTTAGCATTTGATATATTTATCCAACAACAATCTCTTTGGGCCTTTGGCCCTTTCTTCCCATGAAATAAGGTACATGCCCTTCTTGGGTCACTAAAGTAAAAGGGCTTGGAAGAAGACAATATGATGGGAATGAAATGAGCGGAACATGGAAAGTATGGTCAGGAATGGTATGATAACCCCTCAAGGGACCCCGATTTTTAAAACTTCCCCAAAGGCTGGCCACTTACTAGGAATTCTATGATACTCACCAAGATGAAATAGGGTCAAAAGCATAATGTCCAAGCATTTATTCTATAATCAAAAGAAACTTACATACAACATGTTTAAATGCCTCAAATACTAGGGTAATTACCTACCACAATACCTGACTTGTACCGCATGGTGCAAGAGCCATCTGCCTTCCATAAGCTAGCTGGTGTGGTGGATGCACTGACAATGGATCATAATGTGGTGATAGAGTGGGATTCTATATGTGCAAGTGGACATTGCTCATTAAGTGGTCTCTCGACACTCCATATCTGCAACCTGAGAGCCTCAAGATATCATGTCCCTATTTATCCCACAAAATGAGGATAATAACCTTCAAATATAGGAATATCAAAATTGATCTATACCTTCAAGGGGGTGATGCCTCCGCTCGAGAAATATGCGTCTCCTTTTGGAATTCATGGAAGGGTTTGCACAAAATTATCCATCATCTCATTCCTGTGTCGCAAACGAGGTTCCTCAAGTAACAATTTAAAGGGATATCATATCCCATCATCTCTCTTTTCTTCCCCCATGGGCGACCATCAGGTTCGACGAGGCCGATCTTGCAAAGGCTCAACTGGTTCGAGTCCCAACTGCTTATACCTTGACCTCGTTGGGGACATGCAAAGAGAAGCAAATGAAGAGTAGACTGCTCTAATACCACTGATATGAATTTATGAGAAGAAAAAAATGAAACACATATCTATAACATTAAAACAAATATACAATGAACAATAATAGAGATACAATGAAACTTAACTTTTATTCAATAAAGAAATCTGTTGAAACTGTAAAATGCATAATGAAACAATCTTTCTTGAATGGTGGTATCTAATCGATGAGAAGAGATGTGGCATCTACGCGCATTCTCCTGATCACATTACAATGAGGCCTCTAGGCATTTTTAGCATCAAGAAGTAATCATAAAACCCTAGACATCCAAAAATCTAACCCTAGGAGATGAAGCACCAAAATTCATGTGGGCCCTGATGGGTTAAGTTGGTATATCAACTTTTTGGGGTCATAAGTTTTCATATGATCTCCATTTTACACGCAAGATAGCATGTTGTAAAGGTCCATCCAAGGAATACACATGTTTTCCTCACACTCTAACTGTTATGATCCAAAATGTTCAAAATATAAAAAAATAACAGAAGTACACACCATGTATAGAATGTCAACGTGGAGCACAAATACAACATAGATAATTTACATAATAACTCCTTAAATAATATGGGAACCCCCTCCAAAGAACCAAATACCTTTCATACTTCACAATTCACATCTCAATAATGAATACATGATCTCTTATATATAGTTATTCACACTTGCACATGAGGCCACTTTTTCACTAGGCCGACCCTATTACGTATGTATTTACACATTACATGTACATTTAGGCCCCTATATTCCCCCCCTTGGGGTCATATCATATACATTTATCCATATATATGCCCCTCTTGGGTAATAACATAGTACCCTCCTTCAACAAGCTTTGTTCTCAAAGTTTTGCATTTAAAGGCTTCACACGTGATGAAACCAAGTAATATGAATTTCTTATGTTCCTTCTTTCTTCATTCCATTGTTGATGATATATCCATCCAAAATCATTTCTTTTCTGTCTTAATCCTTGGTTTCTAGTTGTTGAATAATTTTCTTTCCTTTGATTCCATGTATTTTTGTTGAAGCTTCTCCAATTTGTAGTTGTTGTTGGTCTCTGATACTAGCTTGTTGAAGAGTAGTTTGGTGATCTCTTGTTCCATGAATATTGACAAGTATTCCATCTTCTTCCTTCATAATGTTGATATTGTCCTTCTTGTCTTCCTTGAAATGTTTCTTTGTAATGGGGGTGTCGATACAGTTTCACATTTGATGGTCTTCCTTCACTCTGCACATGCATTTCATCTATCTTCTTTTCAATGACAATGGAATCCTCGATCATCTTTGCTTGGTATTTGATTACTCTAGCCTTCAAGATAATACCATCATATTTGTCATGTACATCCTCTAGATGGAGTTCAACTTCTTCAAGTATCTTCCATTGACCTTCTTGAATCTTGTCTTCATTATCCTTTTGAAGCTGCAATGTGATCCCATCTAACACATTCTGACGTCCTTCTTCAATTTTGGCTTGCATTTTTTACTTTACCTCATCCGTTTTTAAGGATTCCTCAACCTTCTTACAAATTTCCTCTTGCAGTCTTTTGGTAGATTCTTCATCCAAGATTTTTCTTTCTTCTTTATTTTGACAATTCTTCTTTTCTTCTTTCAATATCTTAACCTCATCCAATAGTTTTTTATTATGGCTTCGTAATATACATATCTCTTCATGTTTCTTTTTCAAATGTTCTCTTGATTCATCTTTTTCCCACTTGCCTTTGCTAGTATTTTATTGCCTTAGGTTCTTAACCTCCTTAATGAGTGATTCATTAAGGGATATTATCTTAGATATATCCTCAACCTTCTTCTTAATCTCTTCCTTTTCTTATTTTAATTCATCTTGAATTCTATACATTTCCTTCATTTTGTATCCCTAATCCATTTATTTGAGAAGAGTTTTTCAAATTCTTCCCATGTGCAGTGCCATCTAGTATTTTGATCAACACTCATCCACCACTTCCAAGCTTCATCAAAAAAATAATCTCTTTCTTTCCTAGGAGTCATATTACATTATTTTACCAACCTCAACCATTCCATAAGATTGATTTCATCTTTATCTTCATATCCTATAAATTTAGGTATTTCCATTGATTCTTAATTGATGTCTTTGAAACCCTGATTTGGATCCTGTCCTCCTGGACAACCTTACTTATGATGTATCTCTGCAATTTCGGCCCTTATTAGTCTGAAATTGAAATCTTTAGTACTATGAAATTACTTATCTGCAATTCCATAGGTATGACCAAAATTGGATGTGCCGAGTGGAAGTTATGGTAGCTTCCCCACACCTTGCTGATTTTGTCCTTTCTAGAAGATCTCACTTGTATAGAGTTCCCTGCAAAACATAATTGATATGAAATTCTAAAAATTGTATCATAAATAATACAGACTGACCACTATCTAATGCAGTTGGTCTCACTCAATTTGGATTCTCTAGAAAGAGTTTATGATTGTTTTACCTGGAACACCTTCTTGAGACTAGTCAATAGGACTAATCTGATACCCTATCTTCCACAGGGTGTATCTACAAAAGTAAGATGACCTAGAAGCTGAAATTGTTATCACAAATACCTGGATAATTTCTATGAAGAACCTCTAGATTTCAGGGTTTGAAACGTTACATAAATTTTTTTATAGAGAAAATTACGAGATGACTAAATTCAAGATGATTCCATAACCCTATATTACATAGGATATATGTTTGAAAGTATAAGGTCTTAGGATATGAAATTGGAACCATACGTACCTTGATCCATATACTAAATATCCTCCAAGGGGTTCCTTCTAAAACGCCATAAAAAAATTATAGTGAAAATTCCAAGGTGTCTCAGATGTAGCAGCGAAACCCCAAGACCTTGAGCTCTGATACCAAATGTTATGATCCAAAATGCTCAAAATATAAAAAATAACATAGTTACACACCATGTACAAAATGTCAACGTGGAGAACAACTCCAATATAGATAAGTTACACAATAACTCCTTAAAGAATAGGGTAACCCCCTCCAAATAACCAAATACCTTTCATACTTCACAATTCACATCTCAATAATGAATACACGATCTCTTATATATAATTATTCACAATTGCACATGAGGCCCCTTTATCACTAGGACGACCCTATTACATATGTATTTACACATTACATGTACATTTAGGCCCCTATATGCTCCCCCCTTTGTTCATATCATATACATTTAGCCATATATATGCCCCTCTTGGGTCACAACACTAACTTTGTTTATAGTGTGATTGTGGTGAGCCCAAAAAATGTTGTTTAGGGCCTTAAAACAACCCTAGAAGTTTAGGACCCAAGAAGATAGAAAAAAATTGCCAAGATGAAAAATGTATGTGAGCTAGTGGGAAGAGGTGGGTGGCCACCGATATCAACCTGGATCATTATTGCACTTATAAAATTCAATATCTGGTAGATGAGAAAATGAATTGCAATTTATGTTTGCAAACCCATGAGAACTTCTAGTTTTGTTGCTCACATAATAATCCTTTGAGGTTTTGTAAGAACCTCTATTTCTATCTCTCACATGATCGCTTCTTGCATAAGCTCTATAATCTACTGCGTTATGACCAAAGTTATTGCAAGAAAAACAATATCCAAGAAAGGGATTTTGGTACTGGTTTGTGAAAGGTCTTCGTGGTGGAACAACTCTTCTAAACTCATTATTGTTGTTCTTGTGAGAAGAATCAGCTTTTCGATGGTCAACATTTCCTTTCCTGCTGTTTCTTTCATTATTGGTGGAGCCTTTGAGAATGTTAGCATAGATTTCAGGCTTTTCTTCATTTTCTTTTTTTGATGGATTTGTGACTTTAGTGCTTGCATCTCCCTTTGTGGTTTTTTTTTTTATCATCGTCGTTGATACCTGCCTTTTTGAATGGTGACCTTTTGAAACTGAGAATATTATCTAATATTTCAATACTCTTTCCAAACTTCAACATTCTATTCAACTGATTAGTTGTTTTATCTAGTTCCTTTCTTAAGAAAACTATTTCAGCTTCTAGCTTCTTGCAATTTTCTTCCTTTTCTTTCAGCTGGCTTCTCACCACTTCTTCTATCCTCTTTGCCTGTTCTATTTGAGTCTTCGGGATAATAATTTTCTTCTCTATTTCTTCAAGGTCATGATCCTTCTTTTCATGTATCTTCAATTGCTTCTTCTTCTTTATATTATCTTCCCCGAGTTTGTCTATTTCTTCTAAGGAACTAATGAGTTATGCTTCAAGATTCACTTCCCCATCAATGCCTTCTTCTTCTTAATATTGTTTTTCTTCATCAACAGGTTTTGTTTCCATGGTTATGGAGAGAGATTCTTCTTTATCATCATTGTCTTCCATTTATTTTAATTTTATAGATCCTCCTTTTAGCTTTCTCACAACTTGTTCTTCTTTTGTCTTTGACTCATAGTAGGAACAATCACTCACAATAGGAACAATCACTGTATTTATCTTCATTGGATCTCTATTCATAAATGTTTTGTATCTTTTCTCAAATCTATTTAGTTGGTGTACACTTCATTACCTTGACAATCTCATAATCTCGTAGGCCACTCAAGATGACCTCGATTGCTTTTTCATTGTTTTCACTTGACTCCTTCCCAGCTTTATCTGTATAACCTACTGTAACTGATTCCAAAATATATCCTCATTATTAAATCCATGTTGCATATTTTTTTTCATTAAAAAAAAGAGCTCTATTTTTAGGGAGACCTTCCTTACAATCCATATGTGCTCAAGATATGACTTCCAGTGGTTAAACTGTTTCTAAAGGAACTTGATCTAATACTAATTGTTGAACTTATGCTTATACTGAGAGGGGAGGGTGCAAATCATTATAATATAATTTTGTGTTTAATTAACCATTCATAAATAATTCATTAGCTGAGAAAGAATAATCACATATAAACTCAAATTACAATGCACAGAGTTTAACGTGGAAAGACTTGCAGGAGAAAACCATACAAACTTATCTTTATGAATGTTTGTAGGCACCAAACTATTGTTACAAATATTTTAGGCACCGATCTACTTGAGACACCAATGTCCTTAGTTAAGAAACAACTCATTAAGATGTAGGCACCAACCTACTAGAGACACCAATATCTTAAACTAAGCAACAACTCAATAAGATATGTGTAGACATGAATCCACGATATTCATACATAGAATACTTCTGACTTCACCTGGATGATTCATTCCACAGAAAATCCTTCAAACCCTAGCAAGCCTCATGGATTCATTCGCAGAATGTAATCATTGGTGACAAAATCCACTAACAAAAATATCCACTGATGGTAACATCAACTGATGACAACATTCACTCATGGAAACATCCACTGATGACAACATCCATCGACAACAACATCCACTAGTGACAACATCCATTGATGACAACATCTACTAATAGCAACATCACAACCTCATGGAAACATCACAACCTCGCGACAACATCACAACCTAATAGTATTGCACATGGAAACATCAAAACCTCATGACTACATCACAACCTCATAACAGTGCACACATCAACATCACAACCTCACGACAACATCACCAACCTTATAGCATACCTTGAGAATAAGGAAGACCCATAGAAACTCCCTTAGACTTCTCTTGCACATCTCTATATACAAAAGAGACACCCAAACACCTTTAGTGCACCTCATACTTTATCTCTTTCTTGGTTTCTCTAAAAATGAAAAATTATATCCTATATTTATAGTATTTTTGTCTCAACTTTCTGGGCCGACCTGTAAAGACTGGATGAGCCGACCTCAATTTTCTAGTTGGGTTGTTGGACAAACAAATTTATATCTCCTCATTCTTAGGGAGTTATATGGAATTCCATATACCTTTGGAAAGGTCTTAAAATAATATTTCCAACCATATAAATTGTGATCCAATTTTAGATAGGTGTGTAGGGTAAAAATTCCTTCAAAGATAGGGTATCCAAATTGACCAAAAATAATACTTTCAATAATCTCCATCTTGCAATGTTTATATTGGACATTTTTAGGATTGTAACATTTATCTTGGACATATTTTAGGATCCCCCTATCTTTTACATCAATGAAAACAACATTTCCAAAAAATATATGTAAGATATTGGTGTCTCTTGCTAAGTTGGTACTTAGCGGTGGGGATTGGTGTCTATGAAGATCTATAAGAGATTGGTGTCTTTTGCTAAGTTGGTGCTTAGTTGTGGGGATTGGTGTCTCTAGTAGATTCACGTCTACAAACATCTATAAGAGTATGTCAGTTCCTACCAATATTTGTACATGTGGGAATTGGTTTCTCCAGTTGGTTGGTGGATACAAATATTTGTAATAGTAGGTTGGTTCCAACAAATAATTGTAAATAGAAGTTTTATGGTTTTCTCCCAAAAGGGTTTCCACGTAAATATTATGTTCCATGTGTTTTTAGTTAATATGTGATTATTTTATTATAGTTGATGAATGCTTGAAAAAGTAAAAAAAAATCTTATATGGATTCACCCCCCCTCTTAGTATAAGTGTATGCTCAGCAATTGGTATCCAAGAAGGTTCCTTTGAAAACAGTATGACCACTAGAAGGTAGATATTGGGAGCACACATGGAAATTGAAACTGATACATCATAAAATGAATACAAAGGGAAATAAATGAAGTATTTAGAAGAGGAAAAAAATGTAGAAAAAAATGCATAAGTAGATTTTGAATAAGAACTCATTTGTGCCTTAAGAAAAATAAAGAAGCTTAAGAAAAATAATTTGAAACAAAAGGAGCAACTGCAGAAATATGAAGAGGAGGATCATGATGCAAAATAAAAAATGTCACAAATCCTTGAGAAACAAAAAATACTATTATCAGCCTAAATATTCAACTAGAAAAAGGAAAAAAAGGTGAAAGAAGTGATGAGAATCCAACTGAAGGAAAAGGAAGGAAATTGCGAGAAACTAGAAGCTGAAATTGTTTCCATAAGAAAGGAATTGGAGAAGTCATCTGCTTAGTTGAATAGAAGCTTGAAGTTTTAAAAGAGAACTGAAATATTAGATGGTATCATCAAATTCCAAAGATCACCACTCATTAAAACTGTTCTTGGTTATGATAAGAGTCAAATGACCACCAAAGAACATTCAAAATATATAGAGCCACCAAACAAAGTAAATGAAGGAAAGTATAAAAGATATAATGATGCACTCAAAATATCCATCATTCATGAAGACAACATGAAGAGAAAAAATGATGTTCCACAAAAAGTTGAAATTACTCTATGTTATCCCTACATACCTAGGGGTAACTAGAGGAGATAATGTCTCATGGCCCACAATGGAGAACATGATCCCAACCATGATGATGATCAAAATGTCCACATATGGCATCCTAACAACCCCTCTCATTCACCTTTATAGCTACAGGTCAACCAAGGCTCATCACATCCAAGCAACCTAGAGCAAGGGAGGTGGTAAGCTATTGCCACCATGAGGTATGTTAGTCGTTATTTCATGCAAAGTGTCGTGCTTAATTTGTTTGGCATGTGGATGAGCATATTTGGTTAAATTTGGATAATGGATCACCATTTTGGGAAATTGCGTTAGTTTCCTTGTTTCACCTTGGTGTTCAGATTCTATGCCCTAGTCTCATATTGTCACCGCTTGGAGAAAGGGGTACTACTGGGGGGCCCTCACAAGGGTAATGTTCTGTTCCATTCCATCCTTGAGCCTCTCATACTGTACTAAAATTTGGTAATGGGTCATGGTCCATTCTCTCATGAGAAGAGGGGTTGAAGGCCCAGAGTTTGATTGTAGTTGCTAAAAATAGAATAAGAAAATAATGCTAAAGAAAGAAAGTAATGATAGAAAAAGGACTAACAAAATCTAATCCAAACTTGAGATCTACCCATTTAGTGCTCACCCTGGTCCCAAATAGCAATGCTATAGCTTGAAACCTTATAAAATATGACATGAAAATATGATAAAGCAGAATAGAAATATGGTTGATAAAGGGTTTGGAAAAAATAGTGCCTAAATATGGGGAAAATCAAGAGCAAGCACACCCTCCACAAAGGAACTCATAGAAATGGATTTAATGATACCATATCACTATCAAACTTACTCTTGAAGGGTTTCTTTATTTCCTGTCACTCTCAGGACCTATCCCTCTACTTGGGTTATTTTATTTCCTATCTAGGTGGCACACTTCATAGGGTTGGATGAAATCCCTCCCATACTTAAACTTGTCAACTCACACGAGGTCATGGGCTAGTGTTGTGCTTGAAGGGGATAGTGAGGTGAATTGTCTTACATGGCTTATTTTTAAGTTTCAACTTAATTTTCATGCTTTAAGGACTAATGTTTCTTAAGAACCTTGAATAACCATGTTTTATACTTTGATTTGTCTTGGATGGCCCCGACATGGTTCTTTGAGGGATGTCCTGGGATTGTACCCAGGACATTGTACCTTTATTTTTAGGAGTCTGGCATGTGTGATGGAGGGAAATGGGTCATCCAATGACTCACCACCCTTAGACATCAGATCTCACACCCTTGGAACCCTAAACTATGGACATATGGGATTGGTAGGAGAAGATTTAGTCATGATGAAACATAGATGGGATAGAAGCCCCATAGGCTAGGTAGAGCACCCCAGAGCTCATTATTCACCAGGATCATGGAATTTGCAACAACAGATAGTTAGAGACATGAAAAATATGATATGAAACACCCTAGGACCTGGACACAACACCTAAATCTTGGACACTGCCCCTATTTTGGTGATGATATCACCTTCTAGGGTTTGACGTAGTTAGGGTTTGGTGAAAACATGGATGGTTGGCATGACTTGGGGTGAGGAGAGGCATATATTTTTCCCACCTTTCTCTAGATTGGTGCCACATGTAATTTGGAGTCATATTCCTTTCCCAAGAGGGATTGACGTCTCACAGGTGTGGCTTCTTGTAATTTATTTTCTACATTTTAGCATTTATAAAGGGTTAAATGAGGGGTCAAACCCACTCAATTTTTTTTATGTTATGTTATGTGGACAATTGAGGAGTGCTAGCCTCATATAAGAAGGCTAGTGCTACATTTTTTCATTTCATTTTCATTCCTCACCATTTTGTGAAGTGCTACTTCTAAAATTTTTTGCCCTTAAGGGTTACTAGCTTTTCTCTCTCATGCACTATGCTTGGAAATGATCTTTTATGGTTATTTTGTTGATTTTGGATGGAAATTTCTTCAATTAGGGTGAAATTCTTTTGGTTTCTTGGATGAAGTAAGCAAATTTATTCAATTCTTGTTTATTCTATTGATGTTTATGGTGAAATTGCTATTTTGTTGCATGAAGTATTACTTATTGAAACCCTAAGAGAGGAACATAAGTGCTTCTTCCTATAACAAGTTTATATTTTTCTAGAATCGGTTAAATTTCCTTGCTAGGGTCAAAACCCTAAATCCATAAAGTGCTATAACTTTAGGATTTTATCCCTAGATAATTGATCCTTGACCTAGTTGAAGCTACAAGAAGGGAGAAATGATTTATAGGGCCCAAATGTGCTTACACTCTAGATTCCCTTCTCCTCAAGATCTAAAGCGTAAGGCCTAAATGTGCTTGCACCTTAGGGTTTACATCCTACCATTTGGTTTCAAGTAGATCAACCTTCAATCTTGGTTGCATTTGAGACTCCATAACCCTAGAAAGGCACTAATATTGAAAAAAACTCTTGTTGTGAATTGATTGATAAACCCTATTTCTCAAAACTCTCAAGAATTCTACTAATTATAATAACCCCAACCTTAGAAAAATCACAATATTTTTTTTTGTTGTTATAAAAATTTTCTACATCCATCTAAAACAACATTAATTTGTTGCATACACTCATCTAAAGGTGGCTTAACTCACTGAAAAATTAAATCTAAAAATTGGATAGTATTCTATTGGTTGTATGCTTAATTTTCATGGTCAATTGTGGTATTTCTGAGCACTTTATCTTGTTTTTGTTGTAAATACTTATTTTTGTTATAAGACTGGATTACTGTTGCAATTTGCAATAGACATAACTAAGTAACTTGTATAGTGTCTTAAAGAGGTAATTGTTGCAATCATTGTCTAGTGTCTAGTGCCTTTGGAGCCTCATTGTAAAAATCATATTATTCTGAATGAGAGTAGCTGTCACATATATTATCATGGATAGGATGCCACCATTCTAGTGAGTCTTTCACTCTGTATTTCTACAGTTTTGTACATTTCGCTCATTAATAGAAATTGTGTATTACTGTATCTCTGTGTTTATGATTATATATATGTTATGTTATTGGATATTTGATATATCTCTGTACATTTCTTTATTATATATCCGCTCTCATTTCATGCCAAAAATAATCCCCATTAGTGGTATCAGAGAAGGTTGCTCTTGATCGTTTTTTCAGTGCATGTCCCTGATGATGTCCGAGTATAGAAAATTGGGTCTCGATCTTGTCTCTCTTAAGGAAAATCCTCTCGCACGCCCATGAAACCCTCCATGGAGGAAGAAAATATAAATGATTGAGAATAAGATCCTATTACTATGTTGCTTGAGAAAGCTCTCATGCGACAGAGGGATGAAATCATGGAGAATTTTTCCCGCATGCTTCAATGCCTGCCGATAATAGTTGAAACATCTTCATAAAGAAACCACTTTGGAGGAACCACTCCTTTCAAGGTACAAGTTAATTTTGATATTCTCGTATTTTAAGGACATATATATGTGGATGCCTTAGAAAATGGTTAAATATGCTAGAAGGTTATTTCTCTGTTCACAATTTTTTTGACAGGGAAAAGATCACCTTCACACTCCTTAAGGCTCTCCTCCATGTCAAACATTGGTAGGAAACTTACTGGGATCAAAGTTCCACAGAGGAGTCTAGAATATATGGGGATGAGCCCACTTGGGATTTTTTTGTGGATGTGGTCAAGGAGATATATTACCCTGTTGGTAACTATGATGACCAGTACAAGATGGACCACACTACAAAAAGAGAGGGGCCAAACAGTGTCGGAGTTCAAAAATAATTTCAATACATTACACACCAATTTGGGTATCAAATACTCTGAGCGACATATGGTTTTGAAATACCACGGGGTTTTGCATAGGTACATCCAAACTGAAATGAATTTTCTGGATATCTCATCATTGGGAGATGCCTTTTGATATGTTGTCAAAATTGAGCAGAAATTTAGGCACCGGAACAAATGGGAGTTTGAGTCAGCAAATCCGCAATAACCAAAGTATGATAAATATGTCCCTAACAAACAACCTCTTGAAAACCATCCTAAGCCACAGGAAAAAAATCATAAGGGAAAGACGAAGAAGGACACTAGAAAATAGTGCGATTTCCACAAAATCCCCTGGCACAACATCAAAGAATGTCGCTCAAAAAATTCATTGGTGGCCGGGATCAAAGAAAAAGAGCCAAACCCATATTCAGATTCCAATTCAGAAAATAATGGGAGAAGAAATATCATCGATGCAAACCCCAATGCTACTGTCATGACCACAACAATTCAACTAGAAGAACCAACAGTTCTTGAAGAGGGGGGCACCTCTTCCATTCACAGATGTGGGTGAAGGGGACCCCGTTGCATTTCATTGTTGATATTGGATGCCAAAATAACCTCAGCTCAGTAGAGGTCGCCAAACAGTTTGGATTGTTGACAACACCACACCCGCAACCATACAACATTGGGTTTCTTCACCAGGGACGATATCTCTGTGTCAGCCAACAGTGTCACCTACCCTACGAAATCCATCCCTTCAAGGATGAGGTAATGTATGATGTTTCCCCTCTTGATGTCTATGATGTTCTTTTCGGCCAACCATATATGTGGAAACTTCATGCTATTTATGAGTCTCCACCCCGTAGTGTCATTGTTACTCTGGGGGGTTAACTCTATAGGATACCAAAGGTAGTTCCGACTACTCTCCCACCAAAAAAATGCCACAAGTTAATCTCTCATACTTGAAAATTCAGCCTCTTCACAATCTATTCAAAGGGTGAACAGAAAGATAGTGCAACCACTGTATCCTTGGCCCAATACCTTTCTATCCAGCAGAAGAAGATTGCAGAAGAGAAAGAAGATATTGTTTATTCACCTACAATGGTGCCTACGCACTTCCCAATCAAGCCAAGATATAACAGGTTGGTTGAACATATTCAACCTTTCCAACAACAGGTTCATTACAACCTTCCACAAACCAAGTAGCACAACTTCTCCAACAAGGAAAGCAACTCACCAAGATTCAGATTCAACAAACACTTTCCCCTCTCCCTTGAGAACTCAATGCAATGGAGAACATTGATTCATAAGGAGGGAGGATTGATATAGGTGGATATTGGTGGCCACCCACCTCTTCCAATTGGCTCACATACAGTTTTCCATTTTCGCAGTTTTCTACAGTTTTTCGAGTCCCAAACTTCTGGGGCCGTTTTAAGGCCCTGAATGACGTTTTTTTGGACTTTTGGGGGTCAAGGGTTTTCAATGACATTTATTGACCCCGAATGGAAGTTGTACGTATTGGATAGACCTTTTTGATGAGGTATTGAATGCTGTAAACGAAGATCATATGCAAATGTTACACCCCTGGGAAGTTGATGTATCAACTACCCCCATTAGGGCTCACAAACCTTTTGGATTTTCATCCTCTGGGGTTAAGGTTTTGGATTTTATTTATGTTAAAAAGGATTTTGGAGCCTCATTTTAAAAATCATCTTCTTGCGAATGAGTTTATACATCACATCTCTTCTCATAGATAAACTGCCACCATTCTAGTGAGTCTTTCACTCTATATTTCTACAGTTTTGTACATTTCTCTCATTAATAGAAATTGTGTATTATTGTATCTCTGTGCTTATGATTATATCTATGATATATATTTTTTATATTATTAGATATTTTATATATCTCTGTACATTTCTTTATTATATCTCCGCTCTCATTTCATGCCAAAAATAATCTGTATCAATGGTATCAGAGCAGGATTCTCTTGAGCATTTTCAGTGCATGTCCCTGACGAGGTTTGAGTATAGAAAGTTGGTTCTCAAGATTCTCTCTCTTTAGGACAATCTCTCTCCCACACCCAAGAAACCCTCCATGGTGGAAAAACATAAAAATGATAGAGCAGAAGATCCTATTAATCTATTGCTTGAGCAAGCTCTCATGCGACAAAGGGACAAAATGATGGAGAATTTTTCCCACATCCTTCAATGCGTTCCGATAACAGTCGATGTGTCTTCATCGAGAGGCCACTTTGGAGGAACCTCTCCTTTAGAGGTACAAGTTAATTTTGATATTCTTGTATTTGAAGGACAGATAGATGAGAATGCCCTAGAAAAATGGTTAAATCTTCTAGAAGTTTATTTCTTTGTTCACAATTTTTCCGATAGGGAAAATATCACCTTCACACACCTTAAGGCTCTCCCCCATGTCAAACATTGGTGGGAAACTTACTGGGGTAAAATTTCCACAGAGGAGTCTAGAATATATGGGGCCGAGCCCACTTAGGATTTTTTTGTGGATGTTGTCAAGGAGAAATATTACCCTGTTGGTAACTATGATGACCAATACATGAAATGGAAAACACTACGGAAAGAGAGGGGATAAACAGTGATGGAGTTAAAAAGTAATTTCAATACCTTGCACACCAAGCTGGGTATCAAACATTCTGAGTGACATCTGGTTTTGAAATATCAAGGGTCTCTACATAGGTACATCTAAACCGAAATGGATTTTATGGACATCTCATCATTGGGAGCTGCCTATTGATATGTTGTCAAAATAGAGAAGAAATTTAGGCACCAGAACAAATGGGAGTTCGGGTCCGCAAATTTGCAACAACCAAAGTATGATAAATATAGCCCTAACAAAAATCCTCCTCAAAACCAACCCAAGCCACAGGAAAAGAAGGGTAAGGGAAAGACGAAGAAGGACACTGGAAAGTGGTGCAATTTTGACAAAATCCCCTGACACAACACTGATGAATGTCGCTCAAAACAATCATTGGTGGTCTAGATCAATGAAAAAGAGTCAAACCTAGATTCCAAGTCTGATTCAGAAAATAATGGGAGAAGACATATGATCGACGCAGATCCCAATGTTACTGTCGTGACCGCAAAAATTCAACCAGAAGAACCAACAAATCCTAAAGAGGGGGAGCGCCTCTTCCATTCATAGGTGTGGATGAAGGGGACCCCATTGCATTTCATTGTTGATAGAATAATATATAAGAAACTCATCTCAACATAGGTCATCAAACAGTGGGGATTGTTGAAAACACCACAACCACAACCATACAACATCGGAAGGATTTGCTAGGGACGAGATCTCTGTGTCATCCAACAGTGTTGCCTATCTTATGGAATCCATCCCTTCAAGGATGAGGTACTTTTTGATGTTTCCCCTATTGATGTCTCTGATGTTCTTTTGGGCCAACTATATATATGGAAACGTCATGTTATTTATGAGTCTAGACCCCGTAGTGTCATTGTTACTCTGGGGGGTCAAATCTATAGGATAAAAAAGGTAGTTCCGACTATGGTCCCACCAAAACAATGCCGCAAGGTAATTTCTCATACTTCAAAATTCAACCTCTTCACAATATGTTCAAAAGGTGAACAGAAGGACAACACAACCATTGCATCCTTGGCCCAAGACCTTTCTATCTAGCAGAAGCAAATTGCATAAGAAAAATAAGATATTGTTTCTTCACTTACAACAGTGCCTACACACTTCCTAGTCAAGCCAATATAAAATAGGTTGGTTGAATAGATTCAACCCTGCTAACAACAGGTTCATGACAACCTTCCACAAACCAAGTAGCGCAACTTCTCCAGCAAGACAAGCACGTAATCAAGATTCAGATTCAACAAACGCTTTATCCTCTCCCCTGGGAACTCAACACAATGGATACCATTTATTCTTAAGGAGGGAGGATTGATCCAGGTGGATATTGGTGGCCACCCACCTTTTCCAACTAGCTCACATACAAATTTTTATTTTGGCAGTTTTCTACAGTTTTTCGAGTCCCAAACTTTCGGGGTCGTTTTGAGGCTGTAAACAATGTTTTGTTGGAAAATTTGGGGTTAGGGTTTTCCAAAAACATTCTCTTACCCCTGACGGAAGTTGTAATTCTTGGATATACCTTTCCGACGAGGTATTGAATGACCCAAATGAATATCTTATGCAAAAGTTACGCCCCCAGGAATTTGATGTATCAACTACCCCCATCGGGGCCTGCAAACCTTTTGGCTTTTCATCATCCGAGTTTAGGGTTTTGAATTTTATTTATGTTAAAAATGCCTTTGGAGCCTCATTGTAACAATAATTTTCTTGCGAATGAGTGTAGCCATCACGTCTCTTCTTAAAGATAACCTTCCACCATTCTAGCGAGTCTTTCACTCTGTATTTCTATAGTTTTGTACATTTTGCTCATTAATAGAAATTATATATTACTGTATCTCTGTGTTTATGATTATATCTCTGTTATATTATTGGATATTTGATATATATCTGTACATTTATTTATTATATCTCCGCTCTCATTTTATGCCAAAAATAATCCGGATCACTAGTACAGAGCATGCTGCACTTGATCATTTTTCAGTGCATGTCCCCGACGAGGTCCGAGTATAGAAAGTTGGTTATCGAGCTTGTCTCTTTTGAGGAATGTTGAGTCTCAGTATTGACACTTATATTACCCTATATTATCTATGTCTGAGTCAATTTTACCTCTGATATGTGTATCTAATTCACTGTTTCATCCATAAATACAATTAATGACCTTGATCATGTGCATAGAGAGGTAACTTATGGTCAAGGCATGATTTGTTTAATTTTATTGAGTTAATTCAATTAAATGCTTGATTATGTATGATCCTAATCACTTTGATTCTTAAGAAGCATGATCCGGTACTCAGTCTATTATGGTACCAAGGCTCCACCTATTCTGGTACCAGCCTGTGCTAATCCAGTACTAGACATAATTCGAAATTTTGGAAAGCTTCTAGAGGAAAATCAGGTACACAAGTTTTGTCTAGAATGATGTTTTCATGCAGACACATGTGACAAAATTCACCCAGCTCACACGTGTGGATCTCCAGCTCAGGGGGAATGATTCTGCCAAAATTAACAACAAAACTCAAACTGCTAACTTGTGCCTCAATTTTTGTGCACATGGGAGAATATCATGCAAAACCAAAAAATGGGTTATTAGAAATATCATCCAGCTACATAACCTAGAAGCTGTTTTCTAAATTTAGAATTGGTTGGAAAGATATGGGTGGATACATAACTCGAATCTGCCCAAATTGCAATAAAACCAAGATTTTTGAGGATTTTATCTAAAATTGTAAATTTGAAATCTGAGCATTGGGATTCAGTCTCATCCACTTATCAATGATTATTCATGTATAAATAAGCCTCATATGACTATGAGAAAGAGTCATTAGTTTCATGAATGTTTTGTAAATGAGAGATTTATTCTTGTGAGAAAGCTTTGAGTTCCTAGCCATGTAAAAATAAAGTTTTTGATCTCAATGAAGAATCGATTGTCGCTGAAGCATTGGAAACCATCTCCATTTGATCTGAGTCTTTTTAGCAACACTAACCTCCTGGGAAGGGCCCCTCAGAGTGGTAAGTGTTGCTATATTTTATTTTCTTTGTATATTAGCATTACGTTTAGTTTCTTTTCTTCTTGCATTATTGTTTAGTTTGAAAGTCATATATTGTGTGTTTTCATTCTGCAATTAATTTGTATTCTGCAAATTGATTCTTAATAGATAAAACTCAAATCAACACCCTCTCACTCAAGGAATTGGTACATTGCGTTTGATTGAGGACAAAGTTTAAGTTTAGATCTCATTTCCTTTTACCTAGTTTTTATCCATTTCATTATCTTTTTAATCACTACTGGAATCCATTGAAGGATAGGAAACTTAAGTAAACTACTCATGATTAATCACACGAACATCACCCTGAGTGCATGAAAGACTGTGATCTGAGCCTTTATAGCACTAAGTTATTCCTGTGTCTCAGTGATGAATCCTTAGTGTTAATTTTCTGTAGTGTGGGTTTGAAGATTGTTTTGTCGGCTTTAGATTAGGCTAGACTAGGCTTTGATCTTGCGTTTCCTGTGCCTGCACCTAGAAGCTTACGAGCCCCGGTTGATAATTAAATGTGGGAATTAATAGCTCATATATTTAGCCCAACATTTTGGCGTCGTTGCTGGGGAGGTGCTAAAGGGATTAGAGCATAGGTAGGTTTCTTTTATTTCTCCAAAGCCTTGAGTGTTCCTTTCATGCAAGTGTGTTTCTTGTGTTCATTTCATGCAAGCGTGTTTCTTTTCATGCAAGTGTGGTGTTATTTTAAGGATGACCTAAGGGTAGAGAGAAAATGGTAATACGTGAGGGAAGAGCCCATGCATCCACTTTAGTGGGGTTACTCCAAAATTAGGTTGTCCTCTTCCTTTTAGTAGTTAGAATTTGTGTCTTATTAGCATTAGCCATTTTTTATATATATGAGAAGAGAAGCTAACTTGTTTGAACAGATAACTTGGTGATAGCAGGATCCTAGTAGCATGGTGGCACTTCAAGTATATAATTGGTTTGCTTACATTTTCTTTTAGCTTGCTTCTTTTTATTTCCTTGGGATTTAAAAAATAATAATTTGGGCACTGTAAGAACCCCCCCTCTACACTAATCCATGTGTGAAATAGGACCCATAAACCAACAACAAGGACTCAAAGATGATCAAGAGTCTGGAAGAACTCTCTCCATCCTAGCAGCAATTAGGATCTCAATCTCTACCTCGCAAAAAGAAAAACTATTGATAGCAGTCAAGAACCTATTCGCCTCTCCAAAAGTGATAGAAAAACAAGATTTCCATAAGCTACATCCACAAGAAGATCTAGAAGCCTCCTTTGATCACCCTTTCCAACCTGTAGAGGAGACTGAAGAATCATTCAATGGAGAGAAACTGCTAGAACCTGAGATTGAGGAGTCCTTAGCATGCTTCTCAGTAGATCATGTATGTACTCCAAAGACCAATCATCTTGAAGAGGATAATAT
>JZKD02S1679848.1:492740-506492 GCA_000966675.3 Picea glauca | reverse complement strand
GGATGATGTCACCCTTGGGATAATTGCAAACAATTAATTATGTGCCTAATAACTCTAAAACACTCTCGTACCACCTGCCTTCCTTATACTCTAAAACTGTCAATGAGCAGTATACGTAATTCTAAATATTTTCAGTAATATAATAAAAAGGAAGTATCAGGAAGTACAAGTAAACCCGTCGGGGTACTGAACAGGCCTGCTGGCAGTGGGGCCATGCTTGTATTGTACTAAGGTAAACCCGCCGGGGTACTGAACAGGCCTGCTGGTAGCGCGGCTATGCCGGATAAAGGGAGTTGAAAAACATAAAGTGGCACACTTAAAACTGAACATAAACCCTTGGGTATCATTCTGAAGAAATCATTATCAAATCAAGGCTAGGAGATGACCTTTATATCTCTCAGATGATGTTCTTAAGAACCTTCAAGTATCCACTTTAGAGTTCTATCTTTAAAATAAATAGGTTTGCATGAGAAGTGGGACCCTCATTATATGTAATTCACCTTACCTAAACAAGAAGAGCTTCATCTCTACAAACTTGGATAAGAAACAAGTTAATCATCTTGGGATGTATTATTTTATGTGTTCCTCTCTTCAAATGATATCTAAATTAAGCTTATATCACTTTTATTTTAAAGGTAATCTAGCCAAGTGGGCCTATTAGTCAAAGTCATTATGAAAAATCTTGGCCACTATCCTATAATCATATTAGAGTCACATCGATCCCTTTATCCTAACTTTGATCGAAAATAGATTGGATAAGACTTAACTTCAGGGAATGCTTGATCAAGTGAGGAGTATCATCGATTGTGAAACTTTGAAGATCATTGTTGCATGAGGACATTTAATGACTTAAGCATGGGTGAATGTTGAGTCTTAGTATTGACACTTCTATTAACTTATATTATCTATGTCTGAGTCAATTTTACCTATGATATGTGTATCTAATTGACTGTTTCATCCATAAATACAATTAATGACCTTGATCATGTGCATAGAGAGGTAACTTATGGTTAAGGCATGATTTGTTTAATTTTTTTGAGTTAATTCAATTAAATGATTGATTGTGTATGATCCTAATCACTTTGACTCTTAATCAACATGATCTGGTACTCAGTCTATTCTGGTACCAAGGCTCCACCTATTCCGGTACCAGCCTGTGCTAATCCAGTACTAGACATAATTCGAAATTTTGAAAAGCTTCTAGAGGAAAATAGGGTACATGGGTTTTTTCCAGAATGATGTTTTCATGCGGACACATGAGACATAATTTACCCAGCTCACACGTGTGGACCTCCAACTCAGGGGGAATGATTCTGCCAAAATTAACAACAAAACTCAAACTGCTAACTTGTGCCTCGATTTTCATGCACATGGGAGCATATCTTGCAAAAACGAAAAATGAGTTTTTAGAAATATCATCTAGCTACAGAACCCAGAAACCATTTTCTAAATTTAGAATTGGGTTGAAAGATATAGGTGGATCCATAACTCGAATCTGCCCAAATTGCAATAAAACCAAGATTTTTGAGGATTTTATCTAAAATTGTAAATTTGAAATCTGAGCATTGGGATTCGGTCCCATCCACTTATCAATGATTATTCATGTATAAATAATCCTCATATGGCTATGAGAAAGAGTCATTAGTTTCATGAATGTTTTTTAAATGAGAGATTTATTCTTGTGAGAAAGCTTTGAGTTGCTAGCCATGTAAAAACAGAGTTTTTGATCTCAATGAAGAATTGATTGTTGCTGAAGCATTGGAAACCATCTCCATTTGATATGAGTCTTTTTAGCAGCACTAACCTCTTGGGAAGGGGCCCTCAGAGTGGTAAGTGTTGCTATATTTTATTTTCTTTGTATATTAGCATTACGTTTAGTTTCTTTTCTTCTTGCATTATTGTTTAGTTTGAAAGTCATATATTGTGTGTTTTCATTCTGTAATTAACTTGTATTCTGCAAATCGATTCTTAATAGATAAAACTCAAATCAACACCCTCTCACTCAAGGCATTGGTACATTGCATTTGATTGAGGACAAAGTTTGAGTTTAGATCTCATTTCCTTTTACCTAGTTTTTATCCATTTGATTATCTTTTTAATCACTACTGGAATCCATTGAAGGATAGGAAACTTAAGTAAGCTACTTGCGATTAATCACATGAACATCACCCTGAGTGCATGAAAGACTGTCATCTAAGCCTTTATAGCACTAAGTTATTCCTATGTCTCAGTGATGAATCCTTAGTGTTAATTTTCTGTAGTGTGGGTTTGACGATTGTTTTGTCAGCTTTAGATTAGGCTAGACTAGGCTCTGATCCTGCATTTCCTATGCCTGCACCTCAAAGCTTACGAGCCCCGGTTGATAATTAAATGTGGGAATTAATAGTGCATATATTTAGCCCCAACAAGGAAAATCACTCTCGCACTCCCAAGAAACCCTCCATGGCAGAAGAAAATAAAAATGACAGAGCAAAATATCCTATTAATATGTTGCTTGAGCAAGATCTCATGTGACAGAGGGATGAAATGATGGAGAATGTTTCCCACATCCTTCAATGCCTGCCAATAACAATCAACATATCTTCATCAAGCGACCATTTGGAGGCACCTCTCCTTTCAAGGTACAAGTTAATTTTGAAATTCCCATATTTGAAGGATAGATAGATGCAGATTCCCTAGAAAACTGGTTAAATATGCTAGAAGGTTATTTCTCTGTTCACAATGTTTATGACAGGGAAAATATCACCTTTGCACTCCTTATGAATATCCCCCATGTCAAACATTGGTGGGAAAATTACTGGGAGAAACGTTCCATAAAGGATTCTAGAATATATGGGGCTGAGCCCAGTTGGGATTTTTTTGTGGATTCAGTCAAGGAGCGATATTACCCTGTTGGTAACTATGATGACCGGTACATGAGATGGACCACACTATGGAAAGAAAGGGGCCAAACAATGTCATAGTTCAAAAATAATTTCAATACCTTGCACACTAAGCTAGGTATCAAAGACTCCAAGAGACATCTGGTTCTGAAATATCGATGGGTTCTGCATAGGTACATCCAAATTGAAATTGATTTTCTGGACATCTCATCACTGGGAGTTGCCTATTGATATGATTTCAAAATCGAGCAAAAATTTAGGCACCAAAACAAATGGGAGTTCGGGTCCGCAAATCCACAACAACCAAAGTATGATAAAGATGTCCCTAAAAAACATCCTCCTAAAAATTATACCAAGCCACAAGAAAACAAGGGTGAGGGAAAGATGAAGGACACTGGAAAGTGGTATGATTTCCGCAAAATCCCTTGGCACAACACTGATGAATGTCGCTCAAAACATTCATTGGTGGCCAAGATCAAATAAAAAGATTTGAACCCAGATTCAGAGTCCGATTCAAAAAATAATGGGAGAAGATAGATCACGGACGCAGACCCCACTGCTACAGTCATGACCACAACAATTCAACTAGAAGAACCAACAGATCCTAAAGACGGGGAGCACCTCTTCCATTCACAGATGTGGGTGAAGGGGACCCAGTTGCATTTCATTTTTTATAGCAGAAGCTAGAAGAACCTCATCTTAGCATAGTTCGTCAAACAGTTGGGATTGTTGACAACACCACACTCACAACTAAATAACATTGAGTGGCTTCGTCGGGGATGAGATCTCTGTGTCAGCCAACAATTCTCCTGTCCTATGGAATCTATCCCTTCATGGATGAGGTATTATGTGATGTTTCCCCTCTTGATTTCTGTGATGTTATTTTGGGCCAATCATATATGTGGAAACTTTATGCTATTTATGAGTCTCGACCCCATAGTTTCATTGTTACTCTGGGAGGTCAACTCTACAGGATACTAGAGGTAGGTCCAACTACTATCCCACAAAAATAGTGTTGCAAGGTAATCTCTTATATTGCAAAATTCATCCTCTTCATGATATGTTCAAAATATTAACACAAGGACACTGAAACCCCTACAGCCTTGGACCAAGACCTTTCTATCCAACATAAGCAGATTGCAGAAGAAAAATAAGATATTGTTTCTTCATCTACGAAGGTGTCTATACACTGCCCAATCAAGCCAAGATACAACAGGTTGGTTTAAACAACTCACCAAGATTCATATTCAGAAAACACTTTCCCCTATCCCCCAGGCACTCAACTCAATGGATACCATTGCTTCATAATGAGGGAGGATTAATCTAGGTTGATATCGGTGGCCACCCTCCTCTTCCAAGTGGCTCACATACAATTTTCCATTTTGACAGTTTTCTACATTTCTTCGAGTCCCAAACTTCTGGGGCCGTTTTGAGGACCTAAACGATTTTTTTTTTTATACTTTTAGAGGTAAGGGTTTGGAAATGACATTCCCTAATACTTAGAATAAGTTTTACTTATTGGATATAACTTTCCAACGAGGTATATAACACTCAAAACAAAGATCGTATGCAAATGTTACGCCCCTAGGAAGTTGACATATCAACTACCCCCATCAGGGCCTACAAACCTTTTGGATTTTCATATTCCGAGGTTAGGGTTTTCGATTTTATTTATGTTAAAAGGCCTTTGGTGCCTCATTGTAACAATCATCTTCTTCTGAATAAGTGTATCCATCACATCTCTTCTTAGAGATAATTCACCACCATTCTAGCGAGTCTTTCACTCTGTATTTCTACAGTTTTGTACATTTCACTCATTAATAGAAATTGTGTATTACTGTATCATTGTGTTTATGATTATATCTATGATATATCTCTGTTATATTATTGGATATTTGATATATCTCTGTACATTTCTTTATTATATTTTTGCTCTCATTTCGTGCCAAAAATAATTTGGATTAGTGGTATCAGAGTAGGCTGTTCTTGATTGTTTTTCAGTGCATGTACCCGATGAGCTTCGAGTATAGCAAGTTGGGTCTCGATCTTGTCTCTCTTGAGGAAAATATCTCTTGCACGCCCAAGAAACAATACATGGTGGAAGAAAATAAAACTGACATAGCATAAGATCCTATTAATCTATTGCTTGAGCAAGCTCTCATGTGACAAAGGGATGAAATGATGGAGACTTTTTACCACATCGATAACAGTCAACACGTCTTCATCAATCGACCACTTTGGAGACACCTCTCTTTTCAAGGTACAAGTTAATTTGATATTCCCATATTTGAAGGATAGATAGATGTAGATTCCCTAGGAAAATGGTTAAATCTGCTATAAGGTTATTTCTTTGTTCACAATTTTTCCAATAGGGAAAAGATCACCTTCACACTCCCTAAGGATCTCCCCAATGTAAAACATTGGTGGGAAACTTACTGGGAGAAAATATCCATAGGGGATTCTGGAATATATGGTGTTGAGCTCAGTTAGGATTCTTTTTTGGATGCGGTCAAGGAGAAATATTACCCTATTGGTAACTATGATGACTAGTACATGAGATGGACCACATTGCAGCAAGAGAGGGGAAAACAATGCCAGAGTTTACAAATACTTCCAATACGTTGCGCACGAAGTTGGGTATCAAATACTATAAGAGACATCTGGTTCTGAAATATCACGGGGCTCTGGATAGGTACATCCAAACTAAAATAGATTTTCTGGACATCTCATCACAAGGAGTTGCCTATTGATATGCTGTCAAAATTGAGTAGAAATGTAGGCACCATAAAAAAAGAGAATTCAGGTTCGTAAATCTGTAACAACAAAAGTATGATAAAGATGGACTTAACAAATAGCCTCATGAAAAACCATCCCAAGCCACAAGAGAAGAAGGGTAAGGGAAAGATGAATAAGGACACTAGAAAGTGGTGCGATTTCCACAAAATCTCCTGGCACAACACCGATGAATGCCACTCAAAACAGTCATTGGTGGCCAAGATCAAAGAAAAATAGTCGAGCCCAGGTTCAAAGTCTGATTTAGAAAATAATGGGAGAAGACATATCATCGACATAGAGCCCACTGCTACTGTCATGACCTTAACAATTCAACTAGAAGAACTAGCATATCCTGAAGAGGGGGAGCACCTCTTCCATTCACAGATGTGGGTGAAGGGGACCCGATTTCATTTCATTGTTGATAGCAGAAGCCCAAAGAAACTCATCTTAGAAGAGGTATTAAAAAATTTGGGATTCTTGAGAACACCACACCTGCAGCCATACAGTGCCACTTGTCCTATGGAATCCATCCCTTCAAGGATGAGGTATTGTGTGACATTTTCCCTCTTGATGTCCGTGATGTTATTTTGGGCCAACCATATATGTGGAAACATCATGTTGTTTATGAGTCTAGACCACGTAGTGTCATTATTACTCTGGAGGGTTGGCTCTACAAGATACCATAGGTAGTTATGACTATTGTCCCACCAAAACAGTTCCACAAGGTCATCTCTCATACTACAAAATTCAACCTCTTCACAATTTGTTCAAAAGGTGAACAGAAAGACACTACAACCACTGAAGCCTTGTCCCAAGAACTTTATATCCGACAGAAGTAGGTTTCAGAAGAGAAAGAATATATTGTTTCTTCACGTATGACAATGCCTACACACTGCCTAGTCAAGACAAGATACAATAGCTTGGTTGGATAGATTCAACACTACCAACAACAGGTTCATGACAACCTTCCACAAACCAAGTAGCACAACTTCTCTAGCAAGGCAAGCAACTCACCAAGATTTAGATTCAACAAACAATTTCCCCTCTTCCTTGGGAACTCAATGTAATGGAGACCATTGGTTCCTAAGGAGGGAGGATTGATCCATGTGGATATTGGTGGATACCCATCTCTTCTAACTTTCTCACATATAGTTGTCCATTTTGGAAGTTTTCTACAGTTTTTCGAGTCCCAAACTTCCAGGGTCGTTTTGAGGCCCTAAACGAGGCTTTTTTGGACTTTTGGGGATCAAGGTTTGCCAACAATTTTCCTTGACCCTAAAAAAAATTGTACTTCTTAGATAGACATTTCTGACAAGGTATCAAACACACCAAAGGAATATTGTATGAAAAACGTACGACCCTGGGAAGTTGACGTATCAACTACCCCCATCGGGGCTCGTAAACCTTTTGGATTTTCATTTTTCAGGGTTAGGGTTTTGGATTTTATTTATGTTAAAAAGGTCTTTGGAGCCTCATTTTAACAATCATCTTCTTGTGAATGAGTGTAGCCATCACATCTCTTCTTTGAGATAATATGCCACCATTCTAATGAGTCTTTCACTCTGTATTTCTACAGTTTTGTACATTTTTCTCATTAATGAAAATTATATATTAATCTATCTTTGTGTTTATGATTATATCTCTGATATATATCTTTTATATTATTGGATATTTGATATATCTCTGTACATTTCTTTATTATATCTCCGCTCTCATTTCGTTCCAAAAATAATCTAGATCAGTTGTATCAGAGCATGTTGCTCTTGATATTTTTTCAGTGCATGTCCTTGACAAGGTCCGAGTATAGCAAGTTGGGTCTTGAACTTGTCTCTCTTGAGGAAAATCCCTCTCGCACTCCCAAGAAACCCTCCATGGTGGAAGAATATAAAAATGACAGAGAAAAAGATCCTATTAATATGTTTCTTGAGCAAGCTCTCATGCAACAAAGGGACAAAATGATGGAGAATTTTTTCCACATCCTTCAACGCCTACCGATAACAGTTGGTGTGTATTCATCAAGAGACCACTTTGGAGGCAACTCTCCTTTCAAGGTACAAGTTGATTTTTATATTCTCATATTTGAAGTACAAATAGATGCAGATTCCCTAGAAAAATGGTTAAATATATTAGAATATTATTTCTTTGTTCACAATTTTTCCTACAGGGAAAAGATCACCAGCGCACTCCCTCATGTCAAACATTGGTGGGAAACTTACTAGGAGAAAAGTTCCACATATGAGTCTGTAATATATGAGGTCGAGCCCACTTGGGATTTTTTTATGGACGCAGTCAAGGAGAAATATTACCAGTACATGAGATGGAACACACTACGGAAAGAGAGGGACCAAACAATGCCATAGTTCACAAATACTTTCAATACATTAGGCACCAATATGGGTATCAAAGAGTTTGAGCGACATATGGTTTTGAAATATCGCGGGGCTCTTCATAGGTACATCAAAAAAGAAATGGATTTTTTGGACATATCATCACTGGGAATTGCATATTGATATGCTTTCAAAATCGAGCATAAATTTAGGCACCAGAACAAATGACAGTTCAGGTTTGCAAATCCCCAATAACCAAAGTATGATAAATATGACCCTAACAAATAGACTTCTGAAAACTATCCCAAGCTGCGGGAAAATAAGGGTAAGGGAAAGATGAAGAAGGACACTAGAAAGTGGTGCGATTTCCACAAAAACCCCTGGAAAAACACCGATGAATGTCGCTCAAAACAATCATTGGTGGTTGAGATCAAAGAAAAAGAGTCAAACCTAGATTTTGAGTCTGATTCATAAAATAATGGGAGAAGACAGATCATCGACGTAGACCCCACTGATACTATCACGACCACAACAATTCAACCAAAAGAACCAGTAGATCCTGAAGAGAGGGAGTTCCTCTTCCATTCATAGATGTGGGTGAAGGGGACCCCGTTGAATTTCATTTTTGATAGCGGAAGCCAGAAGAACCTCATCTCAACAGAGGTCATCAAACAATTTGGATTGTCAACGACACCACACCCACAACCATACAACAACAAGTGGCTCACCAGGGATGAGATCTCCATGTTAGTCAACAGTGTCGCCTATCCTATGGCATCCAACCCTTCAAGGATGAGGTATCGTGTGATGTTTTCCCTCTTGATGTCTATGATTTTCTTTGGTCTAACTATATATGTGGAAACTTCATGTTGTTTATAAGCTCAACCCCATAGTGTCATTTTTACTCTTGGGGATCAACTCTATAGGATACCAGAGGTAGTTCTGACTACTGTCCCAACAAAACAGTGCCTCAAGGTAATCTCTCATACTGCAAAATTCAACCTCTTCACAATATGTTCAAAAGGTGAATATAAGTACACTACAACCACTACAACCTTGATCCAAGACCTTTCTATCCAACATAAGTAGATTGCAAAAGAGAAAGAAGATATTGTTTCTTCACCTACAATGGTGTATACACACTTCCTAGTCAAGCCAAGATACAACTAGCTGGTTGAGTAGATTCAACCCTGCCAACAATAGGTTCGTGACATCCTTCCACAAACCAAGAAACACAACTTCTCAAAAAAGGAAAGCAACTCATCAAGATTCATATTTAGTAAATGATTTTCCCTCTCCCCCAGGCACTCAACACAATGGATACCATTGATTCCTAAGGAGGGAGGATTGATATAGGTGGATATCGGTGGCCACCCACCTCTTCCAACTGACTCGCATACATTTTTTCATTTTGGCAGCTTTCTACAGTTTTTTGAGTCCCAAACTTCCGGGGTCGTTTTGAGGCCTTAAACAATTTTTTTTGGACTTTTGGTGGTCAGGGGTTGCCAACGACATCCCATGAGCTCCAACGAAAGTTGTACTTCTCGGATATACATTTATAACAAGGTATCAAATGCCCCAAATGAAGATCGTATGCAAAATTTACACCCCCGGGAAGTTGACGTATCACTACCCCCATTGGGGCCTGCAAACCTTTTGGCTTTTCATCTTCCTGGGTTAGGGTTTTGAATTTTATTTATGTTAAAATGGCCTTTGGAGCCTCATTTTAAAAACCATCTTATTTTGAATGAGAATAGCCATCACATCTCTTCTCAGAGATAATATACCACCATTGTAGCGAGTCTTTCACTCTGTATTTCTATAGTTTTGTACATTTCGCTCATTAATAGAAATTGTGTATTACTATATCTGTGTGTTTATGATTATATATATGATATATCTATGTTATATTATCGGATATTTGATATATATCTGTACATTTCTTTTTTATATCTCTGCTCTCATTTCATGCCAAAAATAATCCATATCAAACTACTTCAAAACCTCTTCCTTTCCTTGACCTAGACCAATTATTTGGTGATAAAGATAGAGGGTGGTAGGTTTGGCTACTAAACTTGCTATTTAATCCCTTGAGGTCACCAAGGAATACTCCCTTGTGGTGGACCTCGTCCATCACTAAAATGAGGGAAGACATTACTAAGGTGACAACAATATTTTTTCCATAGCTACGCAAGATTTGGGGATCTTGTGTTGGGATTTGCATACGTAAAAATATTGGATAACAATTTAGCATTGTTGTTGAGGAGGATTGATTCATTCTCCTCTCGAAGAATATTTTTTAAACTTCTTTTGAAGCCCTTATCATAAAATTTTACCGAGCAACTCCATTGAGGGTAGTTCCCTCACCTTTCTTTGATCATCCTAGAGGGACCATATAGAGACTCCGAGAAGCTCAAGGAGGCACACTAACCCTCCTAAGACCTACAAGAGAAGGATTCCTCACAACTCACTTGTAGTAAAATCATTGTTCAGTGGAAATATTCCTTTATATGCAATAGCTCAAAAGCAATGGGTATCCAATATATTCAAGCATTTAGACATGTCTTATATCCTAGGATACCCTTGACACATGCCTCCTAAGTTTGAAAGGTGGTTTCCCAAGTTTTCCAGTAATGATGTGATTATTGTTGAAGATCATCTGGATAACTTATGGGCCTTTTCCAACTTAACTCTATGAGTTATGATGTTGAATATGTGGTGATGAAAATCTTCTCTTCCACTTTCACCAATGATTCTAGGAGGTGGTACAATAATCTCCCTAAAAAAATAATTAAGACCTTGGACTACTTTGAAGAGATATTTCTTAAGATACGGGGTGCTAAGGAGGATACTAACTTGTTGTTGAGCAACACATTCTAAGGCTGGGAGGTTCATGGAGGGTCTACATGCAGTTGGTGAATTACATCTAATTTCAAAGCTAAGTACCATTTTGTGCTTAATATTATGTTTTGCATGCCTTTGATGCTTATATGTTATCATGTATGTTGTTGTGCATATGAATTATTGTTAATGACATGGATTATGTATGCTATTAGTAATTATGTTCTTACTCTGTGTTAATGTATTGAATTTATTTAAATTCATGTTATATAATGTTGGACAACTGAGAGGGGGGGGTGAATGAGTTGTTACCATGATTAAACAATTATGCTTATTTTAAACTCTTTGCAGAGCACTTAATGACAATCACAATAATGCAGGGAGGTAAGCAATAGAACATTCGACATCAGTCACACATGTGAAATATACAGAGATAGATATTTCCTGAGGAAACCCATAAAGGGTAAAAACCTCTTCTTCTTGGTATGATAAGTAATCTTTACATTCTGTACATTATCATACATATGAGCTCCAACTCATTGTGAGGCTGCAACCTCTGTTTTGCAAGCTGCAACTTGCTGAGAGCACCAACTCTCTGTTTCCTCTAGCACCTACTAGAAGGAAGCACCAACTCCCTGGTTTATCTAACACCCACTATAAGGAACCACCAACTCCCTGGTTTCTCTATCACCCACTAGAAGGAAGCACCAACTCCCTAGTTTCTATAGCACCCACTAGAAGGAAGCACCAACTCCCTGGTTTCTCTAGCACCCACTAGAAGGAAGCAACAACTCCCTAAGTGTTCCAGCACCAACTGAATGGAAGCACCAACTTCCAGTCACACAGGAACCAACCTATAAAACAGGGAACAATAGTTCTCCCTTGCACCACCCCGCCACCCTGGTTTCTCTGGCTACAACCAGATGGAAGCTACAACCCCCTGTGTTCAAGCACCCACTTGAACCTCTGAGGACAACAATCCTCCATAGTACCTCCCTACCACCTTGAAATATAAAGTTTGCTATATATAAATTTATCACAGTGATACAATATTTATCAATGGCTTACCAGTCTCATCACTATTCTGCTACACTGCTCTGCTCTACCTGCATCGGTGTCTTCCTGCACCCCTTCCTTATGCTTTATTCTCTTTTTCCTTTCATTCTCTATGCGCCATGTCCCTTCTATGCACCATTCCTCTTCTGTCCATTTCAATTGCTACACTCTGCCTCCTTCTACACACCTGAATCACTCTCAACAACTCCTAATCTCTTCTCTGTTCTACATTTTTATTCTCTCTGTGCATCTTCTGCATCCTCTATTCATAATGCTTCTGCACGCGCTCCCCATGTCGAGTGCTTTGCCTGATCATCATTACAACTCTTCAGCTTCTCTGGTGGTTAAACCCATGCGTCCATCATCACTGGGTGTTATGCTGAGATTCCTTAGCCTCTCCAGCAGTCGAGACTCTTCGTCTTCTCTATCACAATCAAGCTCATTCCCTCTGTTGCAGTTCTAGGCTCCAACGGTCTTACATCTGTCAATAGCCTCTATGAACAATCTTCATGCCACTGGAAGATGCCTCGATACTCTTCATCTTCTTTGGCGATGTTAAGCCCTAATATTGGCTCATTACCCCTTAATTGGGGCATATTATATTAGTGATGTTATTTTATTTATGTCAGATTTAGGCCATTAGTTGTATTATACCTCCTAATCTCCTATATATACCAAGGAGACATTTTCATTTTGAATGATCTTGTACTTGAACATTTAAGTGGGGTAAAAGGAGGTTGCCCCTCGAAGAGGCTTATTATTTGAAATTATCTTTTTTTCAAGGCGTTGAGTACTTTTTCTGAGGTTTTTCTATGCTATATTGATATTTGGTTCTTAACATATGGTATCAGAGCTCAAGGTCTTGGGGTTTCGTTGCTACATCTGAGACACCTTGGAATTTTCACTATAACTTATTTTCTACAACGTTTAAGAAGGAACGGCTTGGAGAATATTTAGTATACGGATCAAGGTACATTGGGTTCAAAAATCAGCTACTGAGGCAATATACTTTTGGAGATACAGCCTGTACAAGATAGGGTTCTGGAATAATCCTGAACTGAGTCATTGCAGAATTTTTACTATAAAAACTTTTCTGTAACGTTTTAGACCCTGAAATATGGATTCTATTTATAGAAATTAGTAAGGTATTTGTGGTAAAAATTTCATCTTCTGGGTCATCTTACATTTGTAGATACACCCTGTGTAAGCTAGGGTATCTGACTAGTCCTATTGACTAGTCTCAAGAAGGTGTTCCAGGTAAAACAATCATAAATTCTTCCCAGAATATCCAAATTGAGTGGGACTAGTTTCATTGGATCGTGGACAGTTTGTAGTATTTTGGGTGTGAGTTTTAGAATTTTATATCAATTATTTTGTGTGGGGCACGCTATACAAGTGAGATCTCCTGGAAAGGCCAAAAATCGGCAAGTTGTGGGGAAGTTACCGTAAATTCCACTTGGCACATCCAATTTTGATCAGACCTATGGAATTGCAGAGAAGAAATATTAGAGAAATACATAAAATAAAGTTTCATACCCAGAAGGGTCAAAACTTGGGAGATACAACAGAGGAAATATTGTCTAGCAGAATCACCTCAAAATCAAGGTTCAAAAGTGATACTTGGCCAACATGCCACCAATAAAGGGAACTTCTACACCAAATAAGCCTCCAGAAAATCCTACTTGGACTGTTAATGAAGGTGAAGAAATGCTTAGGGACATAAATGAACTACAAAAGAAGATGGATTCAATGGAAGCTATGTTGGATACTAAGATGGATGGTTTGAAAGGGGAGATCATGGAAGTATTGAAAAATTTCGTAATAGAGAAGACACCTGAAAGTGAAAATGCATCCCATGAAATTCATGATGA
>JZKD02S1679848.1:457871-478264 GCA_000966675.3 Picea glauca | reverse complement strand
GTTATTTTATTTATGTCGGCTTTAGGCCATTAGTTATAATTATACATCCTAGTCTCCTATATATACCAAGGAGACATTTTCATTTTGAATCATCTTGTACTTGAACATTTAAGTGAGGTAAAAGGAGGTTGTCCCCTCGAAGAGGCTTATTATCTGAAATTATCTCTTTTTCAAGGCGTTGAGTACTTTTTTTGAGGTTTTTCTATGCTATATTGATATTTGATTCTTAACAACCATCAATGACAAACACGCATACTCTACACTATCTCTTCTAATCTTATTGAGCTTGCTATGCTGCGTCTTCCCAAAATACTTCTGGTGCCCATCTGGCACATTCTTCCTGTACTTAAGCCATCGTCGTTGTTGTACTTTCCATCAATGACAAGAATACGTTGCTTGTAAAACATGCAACATATAAGTGTTATTCCATAGTAGAAATACTCCTGATGTGGGTTGATAGCCCGTAGGATGTTACAGTATGGTATCAGAGATTTAAAGGGCTAAATTCATAAGTGTTGGTAACATTGCTTGGCCTTTGGAGGGCCGGGGATGTTACATTTTGGTATCAAATCTTTAAAGGGATAAATTCATAAGTGTTGGTAGCATTTCCCAGCCTTTGGAGGCGTAGGGATGTTACATTTTGGTATCATATCTTTAAAGGGCTAAAGTCATAAGTGTTGGTAGCATTGCCTGGTCTTTGGTGGGCCAGGGATGTTACACTCGACGCTGCTAAAATCACAATTTCATACAAGATGCATATTTCACTACGGGATCGACTGTTAGAGTTGAATTAGAATCTAAGTTGGACGTAGCGGTTCTATAGCTTGTTACAGATCTTCCATCATTAGCCACAACCTCCATCTCTTCTTCCACAGACTCCATAGCCATTTTCCAAATGAATTTCACCTATATTAAGGTCAATACACTCTGCTTCAGAATCTTGAATGCCCATTCATTCACTTGGCTCTTGTGTCCACACTGTGCTACATAAATGTTCTTCCAAAACTACACTATGAAATATGCAGGCCTGTTTTGGATCGGTGCTACAAAATATGCTGAGTTATTTTGCAAAGAGGTTTCTTCCAGTTTTGAGTGACTAACGTAAAACTTGTACTATGAACAAATGGGAAGGAATTTTTTAAAATTGGAGGAGGTTTTTGTTCATGACATGCCAAATAACAAAAACCTCTCTCAGTTTTGAAAAATGTACTATGGTTAGAGATTTATTTGACATATAAGTGGTGCTACAGAACGTGTTGCTGAAACTCTGTTTTAAGACTGTTGAACTGACATTTTTGACCAGTTGACTTCCAGGAGGGTTTCCGGGTGAAATAAGATGAATTTTAAAAATCAAAAGGAGGTTATTTTCAAGAAAATACCCAAGAAAATTAAACTCTTTTATTTTTCACACAGGTGTCACAGATTGGGAGATTCGAAGGAATCTTTGTGCCCAATGTTTTCAGTTTTCATGATTTCCTATTTGAGACATGCTTTTGTGACACCTATTTTGGCCAGCTGGAGATGAATTTAATGAAACAGAGAGAGGTTTATCTTCATAATGATATTATATAAAAAATCATTTCTCATATTTTACACATATGTTATAGTTCAAGAATTACAAGTGTCGTTTTGAATCCTATTTTTCAGAATTTCGCCTCCTGAAAAGTAGGAAATTAGTTAAAACGTGTCATTTTTTGTTTGTAGTTGTTTCTATTTTGGGAAAGGGGTTGGAGTTCAAATGGGCGAGTTGTAAAGGACCTATAGGGATATATATTCTTTTTTCAAGAAGGTAAATGGGTTGGAATCTTGGCTGGATGAGACATTTTTATTGTTCCTAGGTGTTAAGACTCTAAATTTCATTTTACAGTTCGATGCAGAAGTTATCTCCTTTAGGAGTTTGAGATTCATCATAGTGTTATGTTTGGCTTGTAAATTTCTTATGTTATCTTCATTAACATTTATTTTTAATATATTTCTAGTATTTTACTGAGAGGAAATGTTTGGAATTCATTCTAGTTTAATGCTCCATTCATACAACAAATGCTTATTGTGTTGTTTGTAAATCACTGGTTTAGAATTCATTCTTGCTTAGTTCTCTGTTCTAGTAGTTACCCTCTATGTATGTTCTTCTGAAGCTGCAATAAGAATTCATCCATGTGTATATGCTCTTACTATGGTGGAATTCCCACTCTTTTCAAACTCTCATTTCATAAACTCTCAGTTGCTGAACATAGTGCTTACTTTGCCTCAAACCTTCAGAAATAAACCAACTAGCCACTGACTATTAAGGCATTGAAATTTCAGGTTTTGACTCCATTTCCCAATGATACCTTTTCCTTGCTTGTCCTACCAACTTTTATAAAAATAAACCTCTTCTTATAATAAATCTGACCTTCTGAATGTTATTGTTGAATATCTTTTGAGTCTTAGAGCCTTTTGGCCCTTGAGAGAGCCCTCTCTAATTGTATAGGTTAGAAATATAGTCTTGTTGGCAGCCCCACAATATTTTCACCTCTTAAAGCAACGAATAATAAATTTTGTAGCTGCCTCCGCTTCATCACATGAACATTGCTACTTGAAAGTTTAGTTTTGGGCTATAAAAGGGTTTTTAGTTTGATTATTCTTAGTTCTCATTTTCATTCTTCGTTCATGACTAAAAGCATGAACTAAGCATTGAAACTTATGAATTTATTACAATTGAATTTAAGGCTTATTTACCTAGGAGAATAAATGTTCATACAAATCTTTTTAAGAATGATATTTTGCTTTAAGGCTTATCTCATGTCAATAAAATAGTTGTTTTAAAGTTGCTCATTGTTACAAGGTATACTCCGAACCTTTGAATGATACACCAAGAATCGATTGATATCAGGCTATGAGTTTGTTTCATGTATAATTCCTGGTAAATCCTTTTTATGGTTGCTATGCTTTGATTTGTCAAGCACCTCTTTTCCTAACCTTAAAATGATCAACTCCACCCTTTACACAATGATGATACTCAAACGCATCTGGTCGTATTCTGTACTCTATTTAAGGTGGAATTTTGACTCGACAGGCCCATCATTCCTAGTTAAAGCCTCAGGTTTCGTATGTACTCTTGGCATTCATTTCGCAAAACACCCGATTTTTGTGGTATGAATCCCCTCATAATTTTATTCTAGTCATGTTAGGGTATTGATGAGTTTTTGGTTCTTGCTCTAGTTTCCTTTGTTTTTAAAACCCTTCGTACTCGCAGTGAACTCTGTCTGCCTTCATGACTGCTTGTCCAAACCCTAATGGCCCCTGTCGTCCATGTCAAACCAAATGGCCTCTAAAAAAATAAGGGTTGGGTTGCGTTTCTTGAGAAGTTTTAGGGTTACAATCTGCAGGCGGCCCAAGAGTTTTCCCTCACATTTGATGGATGCTGAGCCAAAATAGGTGATGTCCAATTAGAAATCACTGAGGAATTTTTGAGCAAGGCGACGGGCCTTCCCCTTACCAGGCAAAAATGGTTTAAGAATTCCAAGTTGGACGAAGTGTCGTGGGCTCTGTTCTTCACCTCTCAAAAAGTTCAGTGTTGCGACAAAGGTATGACAATTTCTCTCTTGAAAGATAGATGACACGGGTTATTAGCTATGATGAGGCAATTCATCACCTGTGAGGGACGCTACGGGCTTGTTTTTCTTTACCATATAAGGCTGTTAATGCACTTCATCGGTTTTCAGTTAAATATGTCATTTTATTTATTGAGGAGTTTATATAAAATGGCTAAACAATATAAAAGGCAGAGTGTGAATTTGAGTTTATTCCATCATGGGTTAATTAGGTTATTGTTAGTATATCATTTGGAATTACAGGGCAAAGATTGGGATACCTTCCTGACTCGCATTCGCTTCATCACAGTTAATCCTATATAGATTCCTGTGATTGATAAACCTATGTTGGAAAAAAACCCTGTTCTTTCAAGCAACAGACCAGTTCCTGTATGCCTAGAACCCTGTGTGAAGGCTACCTTTGATGAGCCTATGTTCAAGCAAAAAGATGCTGACCCAAGAGTCATTGAATTTCATGAGCGCAAGTAGTACATCTTCCCTAACACCTTTGCAAAGACCGTAAACAGAACCTCGCACAAACTATCTAAAAACAACTTGGATATAGGGTTTAATAACAAAAGGGCAGGGAGATTAATCTCTAGGATCCTACGAAATAAATCGAAGTCTCATATGAGCTCGATCAAAGTGATCGAGGTCCATGAGAGCTCTGATTTTGAGATCGAGAAATTCTTTGCAAGGGAAGGCTCAAGTTACCTTAAACTAGATCTCAGCCAGACCTATGATTTCGTAGACAATATGCCACCGTGCCTTAAACATAGCGAAGGTTTTCTAGGGATCAAACTCGATAAAGAATGCACAGAAGACAGTGGTAGCATTTTGACGCATGGCCATGGTTTTTCTCAACCAACTGTTCCAGATCTGCGGTGTGAAGTGTGTCTACATTGGGTAAGAAAATATTACACAGATATTCCTCTGCTTCAAGAGAAGATCAAGAACCTCACAAATCATATTGACTCGTTAACAAATGAAAACCACAGAGTCAAGATCAATGCACAAAGGCAAGGAAAACGCTTGAAGAGAACTGGAAATGTCATAATAAAAAATGTTGAGTGTGTCAAAGCAATGATTAATTCTGAGGTTTTATGAGCCGAATTTAGCATTCAGTTGAAAGGTAAAGATTTGTGTGATTTTGTTGAATTGTTCTTAATTAATATAGATTGATTCAGTTTTCTGCTATTTAAAATAAGACTAGCTACAAAATCAACAGATTCTGTAACCAGTCTGTTCTCATTCGAAATGTTGAAAAATGTTGGTTAAATGAATATCTAAATTTCTTTATTTTCATTTTTCCTTTCAGGATATCGTGCATCTTGTGGAGACATAATAATATGGAGCATTTTTGGGGTCATTAGCCATTTCTTTGGCTCATTTTGTAAACAGAAACAAAAAATTTTTAATCTTAAGAGATATAGTTTGATATTGAGTGGTTTTATTACCCACTATTTTTGTAATTGGTAAATCATCCTGGGATTTTAATCTATCTTAGAAGATAGGATGTTTAGTTTTCCTAAACTCTTTAAATACTACAGATTTTTGTAATGAAATCATCCTAGCCTAGGGAAGAAGATGGATGATTAATTTATAGACTTTAATGGAACAACAATACACATTTCGTCTTTAGCTTCTTGTGGATGATGTCTTCATTTAAGTTTTGTTTATCCTGATATGATAATAGGTTTTGATAGCTTTAGTATTCATGATTTATTATGTTTTGGGATAATTCCTTTATAAATGTTGTCCATAAGTGATGCTTCAGATATTAATCATGTGATCATCTATTTAGCTTCAATTATAGGATTTTTCCTTAATTTTTGTTGAAATATTAAATGCAATGTTATTGCTAACAAATTTTTCTTAATGTAATTTCTTGCAATCATAAGATCATAGTAACTATTTGTATCACTCTTTCTGTTATTAAAATTCAACTGCCAACACAATTGTTCTGCATTTATTCAGAACAAATTTAAGGTTCATTGCAGGTTTCCCTCCTGGACAAGGTGGTTAGATGTTCTCTGATCGTACAGATGTTTGGATGCATATCATTAGTTTGTTAACATGTTATCTCTTTTATATTTTTTTGTTATTTGCTTATGACTAAAATTCAAACGTATCGTTTGGATTTTGACTATCCATACGTTTCCATTTCATAGCATTTTCTTTTATTTGTTTAAGATTTATAAAGAAAAAACCAAAAATATTTTTATGTGCTTTCTTTATCTTCTTCTTCAAAGCAATCATTTTTACATTGAGTTTCATAAGTTTAGATTAAAACTTGCAATGTGTATATCATGTATATAAAAAATTATAAGTATATCTGCTATTTAAATATACCTACAATAGTTACGTATGTACATATTTATATATAGTAATTTGTAATTAGTTATTTATTTCATTTCTTTATTTGTTTCTTTAGAACCCTTAGATTGGCTAACATAGCCATTAAACCCATCAAAATGAGTTACACCAAATGGCTTGGGTTATTTAGACAACCCCGGACCGGACTGGTTCTTCCAATTGACGGACGATCTTTTTTGCCCGTCAACAAATGGCGCTAGAAGGAGGGACTGAATACAATTGATGGCATGTGGAAGTCGCAAGACTCCTCCCCCACACACTCACTCCCCTATAGTAACAAGGATTCATTCTGAAAACAACGTTACTTCTCAAACAACAACTACCTCAAACGAAAATCCCCAGATTACCGTTGAGCCAGTAACACCAAACCCTCAAGGGTCCAACGTACAAGAAATTGTTTGCCAGTCACTTATAAGGACACACGGTGCTTTGGCCTGTATCACACAACCTGATCAGCCACTGAATCAACCTCTATATTTCTCTGATATCATAGAGCAACTTGAAGGCACAAGTCTTCTCCTAAATCCCACAGATCCTGATCACACCCCCACTCCTGGAGCCAGAGGATATGGTATCCCACCTTCACCACCTCATTCATCTCCTTCCTCTTCAGGAGGGGAGTCATGTGATGAAGGCACTTCTTCATCTGAACCATCTCAGCCTTTGACACCACCTATGCCCATGGAAAATCAAAACAATCCCGTCATACCTTGGCTCGATCAAGATGCTGTGGCCATACCTGGAACCCATCACCCTTTACCTAAACACCCAGAGAAATGGCTACCTAAATTCGATCCAGAATCTAAGCAAATCATCGGGGATCACATAAAGAAGTTCATGCTAGCCATTAGACTCTGAAGTGTAGAACATGAATATGTATTATGTAGACCCTTTCCTTACATGTTTGAGGGCAATGCCTCTACATGGTATTTTTCCCAACAACCTCACACCATTGTATCATGGGACAAATTCGAGTCTTGTTTCCTTGAGCATTTCAAAGATGATAAATCTCTCAAATTCTTAGTCATGGAACTCTCCAGCTTAAAGATGAACCCTAAGGAAAAAGTAAAATATTTTAACCAAAGGTTCCTCACATTAAAAAATCGAATCCCCGTTGATTCAATGCCCATGAAAAATCTCATTGTCGCATATTACACCAAAGCTCTACACCAGAATGTAGAAATTTGGGTTAAAAGGTCTAACAAGGCAACATTACTGGAAGCCTTTGAGGAGGCAAGCCAAATCTAAAAATATATTCTGAGCCTAAAATATAATCTTAGTAATGAGGCAGAGATAACCCCATTTTCTAAGAAGAAAATAGAAATTCTTCCTAGACCTCCCCAAACCAAAACTCAATCAGAGAGCTCAGATTTGGAAAGTTTAGAAAAGGTCATCTAGAAATTATCAAATCAAGTCGTAGACTTGAGGATATCAGCTGAGGAATCATCTTCAAGCAAAGGAACTTACAAACCTCCTTTTAGAAAACCTTTTCCCTCAAACTGACCAAACCCAAACCCTGAAGGTCTGAATTTTGAAATCTTACAATACGCTATACAGACTATCCTTGAAGCACATGATAACTTAGTTCCCCCTAAGAATTTTGAATATGTGGTTGAAGAAGAAACAACCGAAGAAGAGGAATCATCTCCCAATATCTTCGGGCATTTTTCCTACAGTATTTTTCAAGCCAATTTTGAAACTGTCCATCCTTACAATACTAGAAGCAAAACTCAGAGTAAACCCTATTATGAAATAGGTACTAATGCACCTCAGAAACAATTTAAACAAACTAAAACAAAATAGAATTCAACAGCCCCAAGTTTAGAATATGATTTGATTGAAGACCTAAAGAAACTTATAGCTAATATTTATGTTTACAAACTTTTTAAATTTCCTTTTCTTCTACAGAAAATGCTTCAGAACATTGTAGAAAACAATAATAACAACAATCTGAACAACAAGAAAATTGTAGAAATCAGTCCTAAAACACCTCAAAAGGTCCCTACTAAAACAACACTTGAATCCTCAGATAACAAAGACCTCACTGAAAAACTGTATCAAATGTAGATAAAGTAATTTCAGGAACAACGACTAAAAATAAACAAAGTTCTGTTGTTAATACTCGCAAAAAATGTCCCACCTTTTTTATTAACTTTTGAAATTTTCAATAGAAATGTACATAACTGCATGGTAGATTCTAGTGAATCATCAAATGTGATGCCTTTGTTTGTTTCCCAAAAAATCAACGCTGAAGTTCAACCTTCCAGTCTAAAAATCATCCAGCTCGATCGGACGAATGTTAAGGTAATTGGTGAATGAAAAAATGTACTTGTTAGGCTATCATCTAATCCTAAGGTTCACCAGATTATTAATATCATTGTTGTTGACATCCCTGAAGTGTACGGCTTATTTTTAAACAAGGATTGGTTCGAACAGTTGCATGGATAATTTGCGACAGACTGGTCTCATTTGTGGCTACCAGAGAATGGAAAGCCAAACAAGAATTAGGATTAATCATGAGCATTACCTGAAGCACATCGTGACTGATTTAAATGAAGATAATGAACCATTTACTGCTTCCACTAATTCACTCAAAATGTAGGGAATGAACACCTTTTTCGGTAACTTCATGGAAGAAACGTCCATCATCACTGATCTGGAACAACAGTCGGAACTCATGACATGCACACAGTCAGCAGCTCTACCTAATGTACCAAACACGACCGATGAAGCTCACATTTGGTCTCTCTACTTCGATGGATCCAATCTAAAGAAAGAGCTGGTGCAGGATGTCTACTCATCAACCCGGTAGGTAATAAAACTTTGATCGCTTGCCGATTAGAATTTGAATGTACAAACAACACCGTCGAATACGAGGCACTTCTGCAAGGACTCAAGAAGGTAGTAGATATGAATGTATAGAAATTAATGGTATTCGGTGATTCAGAAATTGTGGTCAGACAGGTAAGAAATTCCATACATTGCCTATCACCACACCTGAAAAGTTATCAAGCCAAGGTATGGAATCTAATGCAGACATTTTCCACATTTAACATTAAGTCCATTCCAAGATTAAACAATTATGAGGCTGATTTGTTAGCTAACGTTGCTTCCAAAATTTTTCCCACAGAAGGTCTTTTTCCAAATGCATTTTCAATTGAGTTATTGTTTAGACCATCAGTCCCAGACAATGCCACTAACTGAAGAGTGTTCGATGATGATCAACAGATCATTAGTTTTTTTTACATGGAGGACACTTTCTGAGGTGCAGTTATCAATGAAGGCACCCACGATGAAGATCTTCATAATTTTACAGTAATATCAGACGCGAGGTCTCCCGAATCAACATCAGATCTGATAAATTCTATCCCTAAATCCGTGGTAAGATTAGAAAAGTTTTATGATTTGCATGAAAAATTCAGGAAATCAGTAATTTGTAAAACAAATAGTTCTTCCTTGACCCATGAAAAAGTAAATCTAGGGACTAAAGATAATCCACAATGTATTAATCTGGGAACGAGATGTTTCGAGCAAGAGAGGTCAGCCTTTATAAAATTGTTTAAATAATTCAGGGATGTCTTTGCTTGAACATACGATGATTTAAAAACTTTTGACCCTAACATTATACAACACATCATCCCCATGAAACCCCAGACTCAACCTTTTCAGCAGAAGTTGAGAAAGATGCACCCTAATATCAAACCCATGGTAAATAAAGAACTAAGCAAACTATTGAATGCAAAGATAATCTTCCCAGTAAGACACACACAATGGGTATCTAATCTTGTCCCTGTAAGGAAGAAAAGTGGCGAAATTTGACTCTGTGTTAATTTTCGAAACTTAAACCGAGCGTCTGACAAAGACAATTATCATGTTCCTCCAATGGAACAAGTTCTCCAGCAGGTATCCGGTTCTGAAAGATTGTCACTACTAGATGGTTTTTCAGGGTACAACCAGGTCCTCATGTCTCCCCCAGACTAGTTGAAAACCACTTTCCGTACCCCATGGGGTACCTACGCCTATAGAAAAATGTCTTTTGGGATTATAAATGTCGGGGCCACTTTCCAGAGAGCAATGGATATTTATTTTCGCGGTCTCATCAATCAATCCGTAGTGGTCTATCTTGATGACGTTACTATTTTCTCCAAAAATAAGAGAGATCACTTATCCCATCTGAGGTCTGTCCTACAATGATGCCGCAAGTACGACATATCTCTAAATCCTAAGAAGTCTATATTTGCAGTGGAACAAGGCAAACTTCTTTGATTCATAGTATCCAATGACGGGATGATCATCGATTCCGAAAGAACTCAAGCCATTGCCAAACTTCCTACCCCCTCCTCCAAAAAATCCATGCAATCTTTTCTAGGACAAATAAATTTTGTTAGAAGGTTTGTCCCGAGCTTTTCGGAAATGGTAAGGCCATTGCAAAACTTAATCAAAAAGGATATTCAATATCATTAGGGACTGCAGGAGAATCAAGCTTTTAACTCCATCAAAAAATCCATAGTGGAGGCTCCCTCCCTAATGAGCCCTGATTTTTCACAAGATATCACTCTTTATACGTTCGCCTCTGATCGATCTTATGCCGCTGTGCTGACCCAAAAGAATTTTGAAAGAAATGAAATTCCCATTGCCTTTATGAGCTCAGCCTTCAAGGGAGTAGAGCTTAATTACTCAACTGTAGATCAACAGGCTTATGATGTTTTTAAAGCAGTAAAACATTTTCGATCATATGTACTGAAATCCAGAACTAAAGTCATTGTGCCTTACCCTGCTGTCAGAAACTTGTTAGTATAAAAGGAACTGGGTGAAAAATGGGAAAACTGGATGACATCGTTACAAGAGTATGGCCTCGAGATTTCCCATGCGAAAATTGTTAGAGGCCAAGGTCTATGTAAATTAGTGGTTGATTCAGTTTAAGAGAAGCAGAGTCAAATTAATGTTTTAACTGAAAACCAGCATAGTCAAAATCAAATCTGATGTGCACAAGATGTTGCTAATTCTTGTTTTGATGACATTAAGTTTTATCTAACACATGATTCTGCTCCTCGCCATATTGATCCGAAAAAGAAAAGAGCATTAAGACTAAAATCTGCACCTTTCCAGCTGGTAAACAACGTATTATTCTGTAAAATTTTTGATGATGTCCTTATGCGTTGTCTAGAAAGAGATGAAGTAGATAAAGTGTTATCTGAACTGCATACAGGAGAAGCTGGTGGGCACTTAGATGGAGACACTACTGCTCACAAATTATTAAGAGCAGGGTACTATTGGCCCATGTTATTCAAAGATGCCCATACATTATGTCATAAATGCATAATCTGCCAAAATGCTTTTGAACGAGTACAAAAGGCAACATTTCCGCTGCAACCTATTTCGGTAGATTTTCCTTTTCAGAAATGGGGTCTTGACATCATTGGGCCTATCAACCCCACTTCCTCACAGCAGCATAAATACATCATTATAGCGACGAACTATTTTACCAGATGGTCCGAGGCTGCACCATTAAAAGTAGTAAACACCAGTCAGGTAATATCTTTCCTTAATTCAAACTTCATTACTCAATTCGGTATTCCTGAATGTTTGGTCTTCGATAATGCTTCCTATTTTTCATCCCTCTATATGAGTGCCTTAGATTTATAAAAAGGTATAAAAATGAAATATTCTGCCAGCTATTACCCCCAGGGAAACGGTTTAGTAGAATCAACAAACAAAAACCTAATCAAAATCATCAAGAGGACAGTTTCCGAAAACCACAAAAAATGGCACAACGTGCTTTTTAATGCAATTTGGGCTGATATGATGACACTGAAAACCGCTGTTGGTAATTCCCCCATCTTTCTCATCTATAGAAGAGAAGCAATTCTCCCTCCTCATGTCTTGCTTCCCTCGCTGCAATTATCATAGAAAGTTTAGGAAGAGGATTGTCCTCCTCTTGAAAGTCGCATTAACACTTTGTTGAAATTAGAGGAAGTAAGAACACGAGCAAAAGAAAGACTAGATCAGCATCAACGTATTGTTAAAAGATGGTTTAATTCAAGTTCTACTTTGGATAGGAATTTTGAGGTGGGATATTTGGTGCTCAAATGGGATAAACCTCATGAAGGAAAAGGGGAACATTCGAAGTTCCAAAATATGTGGTTAGGACCCTTCTTAATCGCTGAAAAACTAGGTCCCAGCTCTTTCCACCTGCAGAATTTAGAGGGACAGCCAGACACATTCTCGGTGAATGACCAAGCTCTCAAAAGGTATTTTTCATGACAAGTCCCAGATGCATATTTTGTACATATTTTTTTTGTTTTGATTTTGTTTTGTTTTCTGGTTTTTTGCTTCTGCTTCATTTTTTTTTTTTTTTTATTTCTTTCCAGTTGAAACATGCTTGTATCACAGTTTATTTCAAGGAGTGAAACTAGAATTTCTCATCTTAAACAACAGTCAAGGTATGTCAGAGCATCAATTGCTGTAATTTTCCTAAAACGCGGACTAGATAAAAAAGTTTCTCTGTTAAGAATAGATTTCATGGTTTCACTTTATAATTATGAGCATACACAACTATCATTAAAATCTCTTTACTCTATCCCTGCTTTTAAAGAAAGCAACTCAAGGATGATTTCCTGTCCTCAAAAAATTAGTTTCATCAGTAAACTATTTTCAGATTATAATGAAGGTTATCAAGCAAAAAATTAAAAGTCTGGAAAATAACAAGTGTTGTAAAAACCGGAATTTTCAACATCACCCTGCTCTTCTGAATATCTTTAAATTTATATAATATTGTGAATAATATCTCGAGAGTTGTGGGAAGTGTTTGTAAACCCTCCAGGATACTAAACAGATCTGCTGGTAGCAGGTAAATGCATGCATGATGCCAAGACAACTTCGCCGGGGTACTGAACAGGCCCGTTGGTAGTGAAGCAATGTCCAGTTCAAGAAAATTCTCAGGTATAAATTTTGATATTGGTCATAAGCATCCTTCATTTTAAATTGAAATTTCTTGGAAAGGGTAGAGGCGTTAGAGTGGGTTAATTGATATCGCTGCCGAGGCTATGGACGCCTGCTGGTAGCAGTGGCCCTATCAACAGTATCAGAGCCATTGACTTGAACATCGTTGCTCTCATTTTTAAAATTTGTCACTAGATTTCATTTGAACAGAAAGATGTCTAAAGATGGACCGTGTAATGATTGTCGATATGCTTGATGTCCTTTAGTTGTTCTTTGATCTGCAATGATTTTAAACAGTCCTAACATGAACTCATCAATGATGCAAAGATAACTTCTTCTTCCAGTAAGTCGCCATTGTTGGCATCCCCACATCATTTTCACCTCTGAAAGCAATGAATAATAAATTTTGTAGCTGCCTCCGCTTCATCACATGAACATTGCTACTTGAAAGTTGAGTTTTGGGCTATAAAACGGTTTTTATTTCAATTATTCTTAGTTCTCGTTTTCATTCTTCGTTCATGACTGAAATCATGAATGAATCATTGAAACTTATGAATTTATTACAATTGAATTTAAGGCTAATTTTCCTAGGAGAATAAATGTTCATACAAATCTTTTTATGAATGTGTTGGCAGAAATAATGTAATTTCTATTGTTTATAAGTTGCCTACACAGGATCTCTAAATTTTCATTACTCGTCATGAGCAGCGACACTTCTCACTTGTCGCTTTTTACATACCTTCCTTTCAATTTTTGTTTTCATGACTATAAGCATGAAAACTTGCTGCTGGAATTCACACTTTGTTTCAATTTTTTATCAAAGGATAACTGTTCATATGGTCTATTGTTGAATTATCGTATTTTGTTATGAACATGATTGTTTTCCTTGTTTATAACCTCTTGGTCTTAAACATGCCTTGGTTACATAAGTAAAAAACCTCCCTCTCATCAATATTCGATTAATAGTAATGGGGTTTGATTCATAAAAATTTTTAACACTATGTTTATTTGAAACTTTTACCTTGTAATCAAGTCATGAATGTGTGCGCTCTATGGTATACAAGCGCTTACATCCTTACACCACCCATATCCCAAGGTATCATATGAGGTACAATGTGATATTATTGCTCTGTATGGCCTCGGGCTTCACGATCTCTTTCCTACACATGGTAATTAACGCTCCTGCCTACCATTTTGAACTGTCACAACATTGTTTTGTTCGGGGCTATGGCTCTGTGTTTTTTCTATCAAACCCTACCTTCAATTTCCGTGTTGATTCCCTTCTATTCGCCATGGCTCATGTGGTGAGGATTGAGCCCAATGGCATCCAAACCTTGTTATCGTTTGACAATGCCAGAGACGACATAGAAAGGAATGGCTAGCATTTGTTTATTGAAAAGTTTGAGGGTTTCAATCTGAGAGTTGCTCAAGAGTTCGCGTTGACATTCGACGATTGCAGAGAAAAAATAGGAGACATGTAGCTTGAGGTAAATGAAGATTTTATAAGCCAAGCTACCAGTTTACCAGCTGTGGGGCAAAAGTGGTTCAAGAACGTAAACATTGAAGAGGTTCCCTGGTCATTGTTGTTCACCTCAAGGAAAATTACCAGTTACGACCGAGGTATGCCTGTTTCGTCTCTAAAACCTAGGTGACGTGATCTATTAGCTATTGTGAAATAGTTTATTACATGTGAAGGGAGATTTGGGTTGGTTTTCTTGTATCACCTGCGATTGCTTATGAGCTTCATTGATTTCCCACTAAACATTCCCTATTTCCTCCTTAGAAGTCTATACAAGATGGGAAAGCGGTTTGAGAGGCAGAAGTCTGATTCTAGTTTGTTCCATCATGGTTTAATCAAGATTATCATTATGCATCAGTTGAAATTAAACAACGATTGTTGGGATGCTTTTGTGTTACGAAATGGCTTTGGTAATAGTGAGTTGGGACAGGTTGACAAGCCTGTTATCGCAAAAACCCTTGTGAAACCTACCAGCTCTCCTCCTTCGCTCATTCCCTGTGATCCTGTCTCTAATTTGGAACCCTCGACCTACCCTGATTCTACTCAACCCGAAACTCAACCGGATTCGTATCCTAAAAGTTGTGTTAAGACTGTTAAAAAACCCACAGGGAAAAAGCTTAAAGGCAACGTCGATGTTAATTATAAGAGTAAAAGGGTTGCTCATTGGGTTTCACGATGTGCTCAAAACAAACCCAAACCCTATGCAGACATAAAAAATACAATTGAGGTAAGTGAGGATTCAGATTCAGAAATTGAAAGGTTCTTGGCCGAAGAGTATCCATATTCATATGGACTTTGCCCTGACAAACCCTACGATTATGTTACCAACCTGCCACCATGTCTAAAGGACAATCCTCTTTTTCCTGGCATCAAACTCCGTGATGAACCTACATGCCAAATGGACGATTCTCCAGCTGTTAATACTATCAGTGCCAATACACAGTCTCTACAGCCGCACTATAATGAATGTCGATCTTGGATCGACAGGTATTACAAGGATGTGCCTTTACTACAGTCTTGACTTAAATCTTTGGAAGACCAGGTGGATTCATTAACAAAGCAGAATAGCAGACTCCAATTCATAGCTCAAGCCAAAGACAAATGCCGAAAACTACAGGGTCTGTTATTTTTAAGAACGTGGAAGCAGCGACAACAATAGTAAATTCAAAGATTACTTGATTGTTTGAATCCCTTAGTTTGAGGTATGATCTTTTTAAAAGTTTAGTATGATTCTGTCTTTCTCAATTTACGATACACGATTTGTTTGCATAGATTACTTTTTAATTTGTTTTTCTTGATTGAATAAAATATGATTCTAGTTATAATTATAACTAGCTATAGAATCATGAGATTCTGTAGCTAGTTACAAAAATTCGAATTACTGGTTTTGATAATTGAAAATACTTCTAAAATCTTTTTATTTTTATTTGTTTTCAGGAACTCATGATTTTCAAAGAGATATGAAGCATTGTTGGGATCTTCCAGCCATACTATCTTTATGTTTTTAGTAAATAGATTAGGCTGTTAGTTTTTGGTATCAAGTAAAATCTGGGAGGTTGCATCCCCCACATTTTTTGGAACAGATTGGATGTTGTCAACAGGAAACATTTTGTTCCTGGAACCTATATAAGTATGTTATTTTGTAAACTTGAAATCATCTCTACCTGGGGCAAAAACTATGGATTTCTGATTTATAGACTTGGATAGAATATGATATTTGTCACAGCTTTAGCTTCTCCATATCGTGTTTTTATTCAAGTCATGATTATTTCTATTTGTAATTAGATTATGATTGCTTTAGCTATCGTGGTTTATTGCAGATTGGTATGATAATTTTTTTTTATATGTTATCCTTGTTTTATGTTCCATATTTAACATACAGTAATTATTCTGTTCAAACTTGAGATTAAGAGATTTATCTTCATCATTTGTTGAACATGTATACACAAGTTTTCACAGCATGATTTATCTCAATGTGGCCACTTGTGAAATTATAAGATTGTTGTTACTATATCTCTTATATGTTCTATCATTCGGATTCAATAATTACTGCTTCACATTTACGAGAAGCATTTGTAGGATCTATTGCGGGTTTGCCTCATCAGACAATGAGATTGGATGCTATACACAGGACGAATATGGGATGCGATAACAGGTCAGTTTGTTAGTTTTATTTCATTAGTTTAATGAATACATAAATTTCCTGCGGTCTAAACATATTCTACTATTTGTTATCTCTATTTTCAATTAGACAGTTTGTTATTCCATTTCTTGTTTATAAACATTATAAAAAAATAAATCAAAAAAGATTGAAAGATAGCTTTGCTGTTGTTTAATAAATCAATCCATATTCAATTTTCGCGGATTTAGATTAAAATTCTTATTTTGTAAATGTTATACATATATTAGAAATAAAGTCATTTGTATATATTATACATATAATAAGTAGACTTATGTTATAAATATTAGTTAGTAAAATGTAAATATATATTAGATCTGTATATAGTTTTCAGCGAGTGTTATTCATTAAGTTATTTTATGTTCTTTAGTTTTGTTTTTTGCTTTCTTAGGACTTAGATCGGCTAACAGAGCTGCTAAACCCATTGAAGTGGATCAATCCAAATGACTTGGGTTAAGTAGACAACCCCAGACCGGATTCACTCATCCAGTTGACGAGCGGTCAATTTTTCCCGTCAACAAATGGTGCTAGAAGGAGGGCCTGAAAACTATTAATGGCATGAGGAGGTCGTAAGGCTCCTCCACCACCTACCCACTCACCTATAGTGACTATAAGTCATTTAGACGACAACAATGTCACTCAAATAGCAACCACATCAAACGACGATCTACGGATCATAGTTGAACCAGTAACTCCAAATCCTACGGGTGGTGACATACAAGAAATTGTTCGTCAATCTCTCATAAGAATGCACAGTGCCTTAGCTCATATAAGACAACCAAACCGACCTCTGAACCAACCACTAGACTTCTCTGATATCAGAGAACAACTTGGAGGAACTGGCCTTACTTTAAACCCTACAGATCCAATCCTCACTCTTGCAGCAGGAGGATCTGGTATACCACCATCACCACCTCCTTCATCTCCTTCCTCTTCTGGAGAAGAATCCTTTGACGAAGGCATTTCCTCATCCCAGCCTTCGACACCACCCACACCTATGGCCAACCCAAACAATCCCGCCAGACCCTGGCTTGACCAAGATGTAGTGGCCATACCTGGGCCTCAACATCCTTTACCCAAACACCCAGAAAAATGGCTCCCTAAATTTGACCCGGACTCCGAACAGATTGTTGAAGATCACATCAAAAAGTTTATGTTAGCCATTAGACTCCGTAGTGTCGAGCATGAAGACGTAGTCTGTAGATTGTTTCCGTACACCTTTGAGGGCAATGCCTCTACCTGGTATTTTTCCCAACATCCCGGCCACACCATCGTGTCATGGGAGAAATTTGAATCCTGTTTTCTTGAGAAGTTCGGAGACGAAAAGTCTCCTGAAGTTCTAGTCATGGAGCTTTCTAGTTTAAGAATGAACCCCAAAGAAAATATCAAATACTTTAATCAAAGGTTCTTGACACTAAAGAACCGAATCCCCATAGATTCGATGCCTGCCGAGAATCTGATTATCGCATATTATACGAAAGCCTTACATCAAAGCATAGCCATTTGGGTAAGGAGATCCAAGAAAGCTACATTGTTATAAGCCTTTGAAGAAGCCAGTCAGATCGAGAAATACATCCTCATCTTAAAAGACACTACTAGCAACGAGACAGAGACTAGTTCATCGTCCAAAAAGAAAATCGAAATCTTCCCTAGACCTTCCCAAAACAAAGCTCAACCTGAAAGCTTAGATTTAGAAAACTTACAGAAAGTCATTCAAAAACTGTCCAATCAAGTTATAGATTTGAAAAGGATGGCTGAAGAAGCTTCTTCGAACAAAGGGACTTACAAACCCCCTTTTAGGAAGCCTTTTCCCACCAACCGACCTAATTCAAATACTGAAGGCCTAAATCTAGAAAGCCTGCAATTTGCTATTCAAACGATTCTAGAAGCACATGATAACTTGATTCCTCCCGAGATTCCTGAAGAAGTAGCTGAACAAGAGACAGTAGAAGAAGATGAATCTTCTCCGAACATTTTTGGATATTTTTCGGATAGCATTTTTCAAGCCAATTTCGAAACAGTGCATTCTTACAATACTAGAAGCAAGACAACAAATAAGCCTTCTTCTAAAATCATTACGACTTTGCCTCCAAAACAGTCTAAATCGATTGAGACTAAACATAATTCAGTAAACCTAAGTTTAGATTATGATTTGGTCGAAGATTTAAAGAATCTTAGGGCTAACATTTATGTTTATGAATTATTAATATTCCCTTTTCTTCTGCAAAAAATGCTACAAAATATTGCAGAGAACAACAAAAATGGCAATCCGAGCAGTAACAAAGGTGTTCAGAACAACGCCAAAGTTCCTTAGAAGGCCTCCGCCAAAACTACTTCTGATCCTCATGATAAAAGAGACCTTCCTGTAAATAATGTAACAAATGTAGATAAACCAGTTTCAGAGGTTGCGAGTAAAAAGAAACAAGCTTCCACTATTAATACTCGTAGAAATGTCCCTCCATTTTTGTTAACCTTTGAAATTTTCAATAGGAATGTGCATAACTGCATGGTAGATTCAGGTGCGTCATCTAACGTAATGCCTTGGTCTGTTTGTCAAAAGATTAATGCCAAAGTTCAACCATCCAGCTTGATCGAACTAGTGTTAAAGTAATAGGCGAATTAAGAAATGTGTTTATATGATTGTCGTCTAACCCTAAAGTTCATCAAGTGATTGATATTATTGTTGTAGATATCCCAGAATTTTATGGTTTATTTTTAAGCAGAGACTGGTCAGAACAGCTACACAGCTATTTTGCAACGGATTGGTCTCACTTGTGGCTACCCGAGAATTGAAAGCCCAACAGAATCAAGGTAAATCGTGAACGTTATCTAAAGTTCACGGTGATTGATTTAAATGATCCCAATGAACCATTCACTCCTTCTGGCGATTCACCCGAAATACAAGGGATGGATACCTTTTTCAGTAATTTCGTGGCTGAAACTTCCACCATCTCTAACCCGGAACAACAGTCTGAAATTTTGACATATACACAGCCAACAACTTCTGCCCAGTGGTCACATGCAACTGACAACAATCAAATACGGTCTCTTTACTTTGATGGGTCAAAATCCAAGGAAGGAGTTGGTGCAGGCTGCGTGATCATCGATCCAGCAGGTAACAAGACTCTGATTGCTTGCAGGTTATAATTTGAATGTATGAACAACACGACCGAATACGAGGCACTCCTGCAAGGCCTCAAAAAAGCATTAGATCTGAACATTCAAAATTTCACTATCTTTGGTGATTCAGAAATCGTGGTTAGACAGGTAAAAAATTATATCCACTGTTTATCTCCGCACCTTAAAAGCTACCAAACCGAGGTATGGAATTTGATGAATAAGTTTTCCGCATTTAACATAAATTCGATTCCTAGATTGAATAATTCGAAATCTGATTTGTTAGCTAAGGTCGCTTCAAAACTTTTTGTTGCAGAAGGCTTATCTCCGAATGCATTCTCCTTCGAACTGTTGTCTAGACCATCCGTCCCAGACAACATCACGAATTGGAGAGTCTTCGATGATGATCAAAAAATTATAAGTTTTCTACATATGTAAGAAACTTTCTAGGGCGCGGTGATCGACGAAGGTACCCATGATGAAAATATTCGTGACTTTACGGTAATACCAGATCCAAGATCTCCAGAATCTTCATTAGACATGGTAAATTCTATCCTGAAATCTGTAGTTAGATTAGAAAAATTTTATGATCTTCACGACAAGTTCAGAAAATCAATGAATTGTAAAATGAATAGTTCCTCTTTGACGCATGAAAAAGTAAATTTGGGAACTAAAGACAACCCACAGT
>JZKD02S1679848.1:437918-457861 GCA_000966675.3 Picea glauca | reverse complement strand
CTTCCAGCCATACCATCTTTATGTTTTTAGTAAATAGATTAGGCTATTAGTTTTTGGTATCAAGTAAAATCTGGGAGGTTGCATCCCCCACATTTTTTGGAACAGATTGGATGTTGTCAACAAGAAACATTTTGTTCCTGGAACCTATATAAGTATGTTATTTTGTAAACTTGAAATCATCTCTGCCTAGGGCAAAAACTATGGATTTCTGATTTACAGACTTGGATAGAATATGATATTTGTCACAGCTTTAGCTTCTCCATATCGTGTTTTTATTCAAGTCATGATTATTTCTATTTGTAATTAGATTATGATTTCTTTAGCTATCGTGGTTTATTGCAGATTGGTATGATAAAAAAAAAATTATATGTTATCCTTGTTTTATGTCCCATATTTAACATACAGTAATTATTCTGTTCAAACTTGAGATTAAGAGATTTATCTTCATCATTTGTTGAACATTTATACACAAGTTTTCATAGCAGAATTTATCTCAATGTGGCCACTTGTGAAATTATAAGATTGTTGTTACTATATCTCTTATATGTTCTATCTTTCGGATTCAATCATTACTGCTTCACATTTACGAGAAGCATTTGTAGGATCTGTTGCGGGTTTGCCTCATCAGACAGCGAGATTGGATGCTATACACATGACGAATATGGGATGCGATAACAGGTCAGTTTGTTAGTTTTATTTCATTAGTTTAATAAATACATAAATTTCCTGCGGTCTAAACATATTCTACTATTTGTTATCTCTATTTTCAATTAGACAGTTTGTTATTCTATTTCTTGTTTATAAACATTATAAAAAAATAAATCAAAAAAGATTGAAAGATAGCTTTGTTGTTGTTTAATAAATCAATCCATATTCGATTTTCGCGGATTTAGATTAAAATTCATATTTTGTAAATGTTATACATATATTAGAAATAAAGTCATTTGTATATATTATACATATAATAAGTAGACTTATGTTATAAATATTAGTTAGTAAAATGTAAATATATATTAGATCTGTATATAGTTTTTAGCGAGTGTTATTCATTAAGTTATTTTATGTTCTTTAGTTTTGTTTTTCGCTTTCTTAGGACTTATATCGGCTAATTAAGCCTCTAAACCCATCAAAGTGGATCAATCCAAACAGCTTGGGTTAAGTAGACAACCCCAGACTAGATTCACTCCTCCAGTTGACGAGCGGTCAATTTCGCCCGTCAACAGAATGATGTTTTTCTTTAAGGCTTATCTCATGTCAATAAAATAGTTGTTTTAAAGTTGCTCATTTTTATAAGGTATACTCCGAACCTTTGAATGATACACCAAGAATCAATTGATGTTAGGCTATGAGTTTGCTTCATGTATAATTCTTGGTAAATCCTTTTTATGTTTGCTATGATTTGATTTGTCAAGCACCTCTTTTCCTAACCTTTAAGTGATCAACTCCACCCTTTACACAATGATGATACTCAAATGCATCTGGTCGTATTCTGTACTCTATTTAAGGTGGAATTTTGACTCGACAGGCCCATCATTCCTAGTTAAAGCCTTGGGTTTCGTATGTACTCTTGGCATTCATTTCGCAAAAAACCCGATTTTCGTGGTATGAATCCCCTCATACTTTTATTCTAGTCACGTTAGGGTATTGATGAGTTTTATCCCTTTGGTTCTTGCTCTAGTTTTCTCTGTTTTTGAAACCCTTCGTACTCGCAGTGAACTCTGTCTGCCTTCGTGACTACTTATCCAGACCGTAATGGCCCCTGTCATCCGTGTTGAACCAAATGGCCTCCAAACCCTTCTTCTGTATGACGATGCGAGAGAAGACCTTAAAAATCAAGGTTGGGTTGCGTTTCTTGAGACATTTCAGGGTTACAATTTGTAGGCGGCCCAAGAGTTTGCCCTCACATTCGATGGATGCCGAGCCAAAATAGTTGATGTCCAATTAGAAATCACTGAGGAATTTTTGAGCAAGGTGACGGGCCTTCCCCTTACTGGGAAAAAATGGTTTAAGAATTCCAAGTTGGACGAAGTGGTGTGGGCTATGTTCGTCACCTCTCGAAAAGTTCAGTGTTGCGACAAAGGTATGCTAATTTCTCTCTTGAAAGATATAGGGCACGGGTTATTAGCTGTATTGAGGAAATTCACCACCTGTGAGGGACGCCATGGGCTTGTTTTTCTTTACCATATAAGGTTTTTAATGCACTTCATCGGTTTTCAGTTAAACATGTCGTTTTATTTATTGAGGAGTTTATATAAAATGGCTAAAATATATAAAAGGCAGAGTGTGAATTCCAGTTTATTCCATCATGGGTCAATTAGGTTATTGTTAGTCTATCATTTGGAATTACAGGGTGATGATTGGGATACCTTCCTGACTTGTAATGGCTTCATCATAGTTAATCCTGTAGAGATGCTTGTGATTGATAAACCTATGTTGGAAAAACCCCCTGTTCTTTCAAGCGACAGACCAGTTCCTGTATGCCTAGAACTCTATGTTAAGGCTACGTTTGATGAGCCTATGTATGAGCAACAAGATGTTGAACCAAGATTCATTTAATTTCATGAGCGCGAGAGTACATCTTCCCTAACACCTTTGCAAAGACCGTAAACAGACCCTCGCACAAACTGTCTAAAAACGACTCGAATATAGTGTTTAAGAACAAAAGGGCAGAGAAATTAATCTCTAGGAGCCTATGAAATAAATCGAAGTCTCATATGAGCTTGATCAAAGTGATCGAGGTCCATGAGAGCTCTGATTCTGAGATTGAGAAATTCTTGGCAAGGGAAGACCCAAGTTACCTTAAACCGGATCTCAGCCAGACCTACTATTTCGTAGACAATCTGCCACCGTGCCTTAAACATAGTGAAGGTTTTCCAGGGATCAAACTCAGTAAAGAACCCACAGATGACAGTGGTAGCATTTTGACTCACGACCATGGTTTTCCTCAACCAACTGTTCCATATTTGCGGTGTGAAGTGTGTCTACATTGGGTAAGAAAATATTACACAGATATTCCTCTCCTTCAAGTGAAGATCAAGACCCTTACAGCTCATATTGACTAGTTAATAAATGAAAACCACAGAGTCAAGATTAGTGCACAAAGGCAAGGAAAACGCTTGAAGAGAACTGGAAATGTCATAATAAAAAATGCTTAGTGTGTCAAAGAAGTGATTAATTCTGAGGTTTTATGAGCCGAATTTAGCATTCAGTTGAAAGGTAAAGATTTGTTTGATTTTGTTGATTTGTTCCTAATTAATATAGATTGATTTGGTTTTCTTCTATTTAAAATAAGACTAGCTACATAATCAATAGATTCTATAGCCAGTCTGTTCTCATTCGAAATGTTGAAAAATGTTGGTTAAATGAATATTTAAATTTCTTTATTTTCGTTTTTCCTTTCAGGATATTGTGCAGCTTGTGGTGACATAATAATATGGAGCATTTTTGGAGTCATTAGCCATTTCTTTGGCTTATTTTGTAAATAGAAACAAACTTATTTTAATCTTAAGAGATACAGTTTGATATTGAGTGGTTTTATTACCCACTATTTTTGTAATTAGTAAATCATCCTGGGATTTGATTCTATCTTAGAAGATATTATGCTTAGTTTGCCTAAACTCTTTAAATACTACAACTTTTTGTAATGAAATCATCCTAGCCCGGGGAAGAAGATGGATGATTAATTTATAGACTTTAATGGAACAACAATACACATTTCGTCTTTAGCTTCTTGTGGATGATGTCTTCATTTAAGTTTTGTTTATCCTGATATGATAATAGGTTTTGATAGCTTTAGTCTTCATGATTTATTATGTTTTGGGATAATTCCTTTATAAATGTTGTCCATAAGTGATGCTTCAGATATTAACCGTGTGATCATCTATTCAGCTTCAATTACAGGATTTCTCCTTAATTTTTGTTGAAATATTAAATGCAATGTTATTGTTAACATATTTTTCTTAATGTAATTGCTTGCAATCATAAGATCACATTAACTATTTGTATCACTCTTTCTGTTATTAAAATTCAACTTCCAACACAATTGTTCTGCATTTATTCAGAACAGATTTAAGGTTCATTGCAGGTTTCCCTCCTGGACAAGGTGGTTAGATGTTCTTTGATCGTACAAATGTTTGGATGCATATCGTTAATTCGCTAACAGGTTAGCTCATTTATATTTTTCTGTTATTTGTTTATCACTGAAATTCGAACGTGTGGTTTGGCTTTTGACCATCCATACGTTTCCGTTTCATAGCATTTTCTTTTATTAGTTTAGGATTTATAAAGAAAAAACCAAAAATATTTTTATGTGCTTTCTTTATCTGCTTCTTCAAATCATTCATTTTCACATTGAGTTTTGTAAGTTTAGATTAAAACTTACAATGTGTATATCATGTATATAAAAAATTATAAGTATATCTGCTATTTAAATATACCTATAATAGTTACGTATGTACATATTTATATATAGTAATTTGTAATTAGTTATTTATTTCATTTCTTTTATTTGTTTCTTTAGAACCCTTAGATTGGCTAACGGAGCCATTAAACCCGTCAGAATGAGTTACACCAAACGACTTCGGTTATTTAGACAACCCTGGACCAAACTCGTTCTTCCAATTGACGGACAATCATTTTCGCCCGGCAACAAGTCCAAAGTGGTTGAAATGGTTACCTCAGGGTTTCCTTGATACAACCTAATGAAAATACCGAGTGATGACATATTGGCACTATTGCTGGGGAAAAGTGCAGCGACGGTTTCATCTTCCCTGGGAGAAATGACAAAGACTAGAGCTGATTGTTGAAGGTGAACATATACCTCTTTACAAAGTGTACATATACCTTCACCTTCTCACCCTCCTTCTCATCATATAGTTGTTGATCATGACCAAGACACTTCATTTGAACTACATGACAACCTAGAACAGTCTTGTCGATTTTCTGTATCCAAAATTGATATACTTCCTTCTCCTTCACTTAAACCTATCCCTTATAAGTTACAAGAAAGATATAAAACCTTGATATTTCCATCTATCCTTCATGATTTATGTTCAAAGTACTATAATAAACTCCCTTCTTTTGATGGTACAATTGAAAATTTCTCAGCTGAAAAGCATGTACAAGCCTTTCATGAACATTTCTTAGACCTTTTTGAGATTGAGTATGAGGATGTCACCCTAAGAGCCTTTTCCCAATCCTTGCAAGGAAAGGTCAAATTATGGTTTAAGAATATGTCGTCTCATTCAATTAGCTCATGGGATGAACTGAGGGAGGTCTTCCTTAGGTTTTGGGGCGAGAAGAAGCCCTTAGATCTACTTCTTTCACAGTTTTATTCAATTAAGAAACAAGAGGATGAGACTATGTCAAGTTTCAATAGGAGGTTTTCCAGTGTTTATTATGAATTGCCTAAAACAATCCAACCTCCTAAAGGCACTGCAAAACTATATTATGCAACAACTCTCCCTTACAACTTGTTACTTTTTCTCTTAGAAAGGAGGTCTGCCACATTACAAAAAATGTTCATTGATGGCCAAGAAGTAGAGGATAACCTCAAAGCATGTAGGAAGATTTCATATCAAGATGATGGTGATAAATGGAGAACAGAGAAAGAGGGTCATCCAAGGAGAGTATTTGAATTTAGCCATGAGGATGTGTTTATCGAAGATCATAATCAACCAACTGATGTCTCAAACTTTGATGGTTTTCAAGAGGCCTTTAGCCTGCCTATATATGATGAATATCAAGATGAATATGGAGACAATTTTCTGGAGCATCCAACTAGAGGCCTTGCAACAGGACATGTCAGCCTTCAGCCAGTTATGGAGAAGAATCATCATATAGAGAATGATCATAACATTGCAAACCAGAAAGATGATGAGCTAGATGAAGGTAATACCGTACCTCTTTTCTTTGAAGCATTTGACATGATAACAAGAGATTTTCAGGTCATTAATCAATTCCATACAAACAGGTTTCTAGAGTTGTACTTTTCTAAATATGTTAAGAAAAATGATCACAATCACAGTTTTGAAGATGCATGTATGGGTAACATAGACATTCATCCAATTTATGATGAGTATTATTCACTACCAGAAGATGGAGTAGAAAAGTATGATTTGTTTGATATCCCTGGGGATGAAGTCACCCATCAATGTCCTGTACCTAATATGGATCATGAACTCATAGAAACTCTGCATGAAAATCATTTCCAACATCAAGAAGAAATGTTAGAATCTAGTTAGCAAGGTATTCAGGAAAATGTCCAACAATTAGAGGTTTCCTCTTCAACTAAAATTGAGACAGATCAAAACCTTATTTTTGTAGACAGTCATGATATTATACAAGAAAGGAATGAGGATAGCCATTTATATATGTCTTCACATCATGCACCAAAACCTCATCAAAAACAAAGTTCTGAAATTGTGAGTATCGAATTCTCGGGATTTGAAATATCACAACTTATGGAATTGCAAGAAGGAAACAAAATAGTGCACGACAATCCTCAAACAAAGGCACAGGAGGGTAGTAAAGAGGAAAGGTCGGAAACTGAATTGATCATCCCTCCTAGTCAAGAAGATACTTGTTTAGAGTTTAAAGGAAACAATGAAAAAGAAGAGGTTGTCCATGAAGGTGTTCTTTCTACTGGATTACATAAATATGTTTTCCAAAACAACAAGATTGTAGATATGTTTGACATTATATCAAATGTACCTTTTTTTCCTAATGTGCATCAAAACAAGGTCAATTGTTTTGAGGGATCAGAGAGAAAAGAACACTTGTATGAGACATCATATGGCACTGTTGGATTTGATCAGGAGAATTATGGAATTGATAAAGAAAAGTTGAGGCAACACCTTTACTCTTCAGATCAGCTGGTATTCTTTCATATTGTTTATGATCCAGTAGTTGTCTACATGGAATAATTGTTCTTAGAGGTTTTTAACCTTACAACTATGGGGATTAAAGGAGATTCCAACTTTGAGTATCGCCTACCAATGTTTTTTTTGCTACAACAATTTTATCTTGTTTGCATTTATTCATTTACTTGCAAAGAAGAAAACCATTTTGCTAGTAAATTGCTCACATGGTAGCATTGAAAATTCTCTTTCACATGAATCTTGATTTTGTTGATTAGGATTAGGAGTGTAAATAATAAGCTCATCTTACGAGCAGTTAGATTATTTTCAGTTTGTTGGTTTGCAGTAGTATAAGACTCCATGCCCATGGAACAACATGCTTATGTCCAGTCAAATATTTTAGGTGATAGGTAATGCCTTTGCTCTACAAGTTCTTGGTAGCTTACAGGAAGTGTGCCATCCCCCATGGAGCCAAATGTTAGCACAAGAATTTGTAGTATCATGTTTTTGTCATTTATGAGCTTGCTAACTATTTATCAATTTGAATTTTTCTCCCAAGATTGACGCTGCTGAAATCACTAGTTTAGACAAGATGCATATTGCGCTATGAGATTGCCTATTAGAGTTGAATTGGAAGATGAGGTGGATGTAGTAGTTCCATAGCTTGTTACAGATATTCCATCATCAGCCACAACCTCCAGCTCTTCTTCCACAAACTCCATAGCCATTTTCCAATTGAATTTTACCTATATTAAGGTCAAGCCACTCTGCTTCAAAATCTTGAATGCCCATTCATTCACTTGGCTCTTGTGTCCACACTGTGCTACATAAGTTTTCTGCCAAAACTACAGTACTGAAACTGCATGCCTGTTTTGGATTGGTGCTATGAAATATGCTGAGTTATTTTGCAAAGACGTTTCTGCCAGTTTTGAGTGACTAACTTAAAACTTGTACTATGAACAAATGGGAAAGAATTTTTGAAAACTGGAGGAAAGTTTTGTTCATGACATGACAAATAAAAAAAATCTCTCTCATTTTTGAAATTTTTTCTATGGTTAGAGATTTATTTGACATATAAGTGGTGCTATAGAACGTGCTGCTAAAACTCTATTTTAAGACTGTTGAACTGACACTTTTAACCAGTTGACTTCCAGGAGGGTTTCCGGGTGAAATAAGATGAATTTTAAAAATACAAAGGAGGTTATTTTCAATCACAGACCCAAGAAAATTAACCTCTTTCATTTTTCACACAGGTGTCATGGATTGGGATATTCAAAGGAATCTTTGAGCCCAATGTTTTCCATTTTCATGATTTCTTGTTTGAGACATGTTTTTGTGACACATATTGTGGCCAACTGGACATGAATTTAATGAAAATGAGAGAGGTTTATCTTCATAACTATATTATATACAAAAACCTTTCTCATATTTTACACATTTGTTATGGTTCGATAATTACAAGTGTCGTTTTGAAGCCTATTTTTCAGAATTTTGCCTCCTGAAAAGCAGGGAATTAGTTAAAACGTGTCATTTTATGTTTGTAGTTGTTTCTATTTTGAGAAAGGGGTTGGATTTTGAATAGGTTAGTTGGAAAGGAACTATAGGGATATATATTCATCGTACAAGAAGGTAAAGGGGTTAGAATCTTGGCTGGAGGAAACATTTTTATTGTTCCTGGGTGTTAAGACTTTGAATTTCGTTTTACAGTTCAATGTAGAAGTTATCTCCTTCAGGAGTTTGAGATTCATCATAGTGTTATGTTTGGATTGTAAATTTCCTATGTTATCTTAATTACCATTTATTTTTGATATCTTTCTAGTATTTGACTGAGAGGAAATGTTTGGAAATCATTCTAGTTTAATGCTCCATTCATACAATAAATGCTTATTGTGTTGTTTGTAAATCACTGGTTCAAAATTCATTCTTGTTGAGTGCTCTGTTCTAGTAGTTTCCCTCTATGTATGTTATTTTGAAGCTAAAATAATAATTCATCCATGTGTAGATGATCTTACTGTGGTGGACTTCCCCCTCTTTTCAAACTCTCATTTCATAAACTCTCAATTGTTGAACATAGTGCTTACTTTGCCTCAAACCTTCATAAATCAACTAAATAGCCATTGACTGTTAAGGCATTGAAATTTCAGGTTTTGAATCCATTGCCCAATGATACGTTTTCCTTGCTTGTCCTACCAAATTTTATAAAAATAAACCTTTTCTTATCAGAAATCTGACCTTCTAAATGTTATTGTTGAATATCTTTTGAGTCTTAGAGCCTTTTGGCCCTTGAGAGAGCCCTCTCTGATTGCATAGGTCAGAAATAAAGTCCAAAGTGGTTGAAATGGTTACCTCAGGGTTTCCTTGATACAACCCAAGGAAAATACTAAGTGATAAAACTGACCTTATTGAATCTCCTGCAATGGAACATGAGAAATAACATACATCGGAAAGGCTTGCATCTCAACATTTTGAAGAGCTTGAGTGAGTTTGTTATTGGGATTGGGCATTGGTTGTGCCAATAGTAATGTCAGTCTTGGGGAGCTTGCATTCTGTTATTATTGTGGTTGTTGTGGAATAGGAGGTAAAGGTGGTGGAACAAAACATGGTAGAAGCTGCAGGATGTTTGGTGGAAACAGGGGGTAAGGATGATTGGGCATAGGGACAGGTGGAACTTGAGGGTTTCCTTGGTTATTCCCTCCTCTCCATCCTTGAAGCCAAGGATGGTGATACTATGTAGAACAGTTTTTCCAACTCGGTGAATTCCACTGTTGTGGTTGTTGATAATAGGGTGGAACTTGAGGTTGTAGATCCAGGTATGTAGGTTGACTCCTAGGCTGCCATGGCCTCCTAGGTGCATAAGAGGAATCCCCAAGGTCCCCACTTCTGTAGATGGATAACAAACTGGGAAATAATGGGGAATTTTCAGTTAAGTCGTCCTTCATGCAGAAGCCACAAAATGAAATATTATCTAATGGGCATTCCCTTGAGGAATGCTTCCCCCTACATATTGGGCAAAATATGCTCATTCCTGCATTTTCCTCCTCCTGTTTCTTTTTAATATTTAGTGTGTCCAAATGGGAACCTATTGTGTTAAGATATCTATTTTAAAGTTCTCTAAGAGGTTCCCTATCTCTACCCTTGTGATACCACCTGAACTAACTGCTTTTAGGTTTCTACTATAAGGACCCCGATCACTCTTCCCTGTTTTAGCTCTACTCCTTGAGTAATTCCTACACATTTCAAAGATTTCGGTAAATGGTTTATCAGAGATGTCACCCGATTCCATCAGGTTAAGTATCTCTAAGTATTCCTATGAAATTTCTTTAAGGAAAAGATACCTGAATGCATCATCTGGAAGGTCATGGTACTTCAATTACTATGAGATATAAGCAAACCGTTCCATATAATCCTTGAGATTCTCATCCTCTAACTATTGGATTTAAAAAATATCATTACGAGAATCCTTGGAGTTGTAGTAGTCTTGGTATTTCTTAATAAATATATCTTTCATGCCTTCCCAAGACCTAATACTGGACTCTCCCAACCCCATGAACCATCTTAGTGTGGAATCCTTTAGGGTGGCAGGAAATTGTTTTAGTTTCTGGGCATCTTGTAAGTAATTGTAGCTCCTACACATGATTTCGAACTCAAATAGGAAGGTATCTGGGTCTTCACTGCTTTTACCGTAAAAGGTGGGCAGTGTCGAGAGTGGAATGTTCTTCATATTAACATTTTGTGTGGTGTCCAAAATTGGAAACCCGAAGGTGGTTTCGGTTTGGTTTCCAACTTCTTCTCCCTCCTCGTGTCTTACATGGTTGTGATCCTCCTGATCAACCATACTGGATTGGTTTCCAAAAATAGAGTACCTAAATGGTTTTATCCTTGAAGATAAAAAGGTATCCCAAGGTTCTTTTCTAGGAGAGGTATCCCTTTGATGGGAAGGTCTTTCTACTACTTGGATGTCCGGGACTCTACTTGAGCCGGTTGAAACTATTGGTGCCAAAGTTTTTGTTTCGACTTGAGAAACAATTATATTGGCTAAACTACCAAACATAGTATTCACCTATTCAGGGTCAATCATGTCTACAAAGTTAGGGTCTTCTGATGGTGGTGAAAAAACAAAGGTTGTGTTGGTTGGTTCTATGGAAGGATTGAGTAGTCTTTCCTCCTATCCCACTATTATTGATGCTTCAATTTTATGCTCTATAGTGCTCATTGTTTTGGTCTCTTTAGAGACTTCTTTAGCTCTTTGGGTTGAGCTAACCCCTACTTTCCGGTATCGGTCTACAGAGTTTATGGGTGGAGTGTTCCTTCCTCCAAAAAGGTTAGAAGGAACCATGGTCGAAAGGTTTGGTTTGGTTTTAATGTATCTTCCCTTTGGGTCCCTAGGTTTGTTCATGAAATCCAAAAAAGAAAAAGAAAAACTACCATTGGGTTTGGGGGAACCCGCTATAATAGATGCCCAGGTTCTTACCTCTCGTCTTAAAGTCCCCCCGAAACCAAACTAATGCTAAGGTTCATAAATGATCTACTCCCTAACTATTTCCCACATTAAGACAAATCCTCGACAACGACGCCAAAACTGATGGGTATTCTATATGCACTAAATACCTCAATTAAATTGTCAACCCAGGGTAAGTAAACTTAGATATGTGGCACTGTATGAGCTAAGGTAGAAAAGATAATGGAAGTATTTTCTATCTAAGGGGATGGTTTATCTAAGGATTAATCTACTTAAGAAATGAATCTTTCATTTTTATCAATTAGCAAATCCTATTAATGATATTGAACTATTTAAGATAAGCATATTCAACAATGGATTGATGGATTATTTCTAAAGAAGAAAATCGTAACCTACTTTAAACAAGTTAATCTATTCAACCTAATGAGCAACAACAAGTAAATTACTTTTGATCTTTTATCTTTAAGCAAATAAGCAAACAAACAACTAACCTATCAAAACTATTTCAACAAGTAAACTCTATTCTTAAAACAAAACTCATAATCGTTTCTATTTTGCAAAGGAGAAATCTTAACCTACTTAATCAAAAGGCATCATGACTGTATTCAGATTCTAATTAATCAAAACTATTCTTAATTTACAATAACAAGAAAAGATAATTCAAAGATGATGATTATGTCTTCAATGTCGAATAACATCACGGTGTCATCTGACTATTAATGATAGATCAAGATGGATTAATTCAATGCTGACTTCTACAGAGAAATGGAAAGTGTGAATCAAGCAATGTAATGAAAGCTTTGCCATCATAGAAGAAACACTAAGTATCCTGAAAATCAATGTGATCTCTAAATTTCATACATCAATCATCAATGATTAAAAACACTCTTAAACTAATTCAAGCACACTCTTATGCTAACTCAATCAAACTTAAAAAATTATAAACTTATGACTAAAAATCTTAATTCAAATCCAATCTTCTAATTAAAATTGAAATTCAAATCTAGAACTGAGATTTTATAAATTAAACTGGGCTAATCCTATCATTAAAACTCAGAATTCAAACTAGAATGATTTTACAAACATAATCCCAAAATCTATTTCTATCCTAGCATACTAAAACAAGATTAATAAACCAAATATATCCATGAAAACATAACTGAACTGAGAATTAAATCTATCTTAATTACAACTAATAAAACTTGCAATTATTTATCTATCGAAGCTTGCAAAAGAAACTCTGTCTAGACTAATCCTCTGTTTTAAATAGTACTCTGTTTTAATTTGCAAAAACCAATTTAAAATTTTATTACATCATCTAAGTTAGTATCCTGCAAGCCAATTGTTAAGAAATGAGAGACATAGCATGACAAATAACCAGCTCCTATAAGCAATCTGCAAAAGATGAATTAGACAATTAAATTACAAACATCATGCACAGTATTTAAAATTACAAAATACATACAATAAAGAAAACAAAGTAAATTATAACTAAGAAAATGAAATACATGATATATCTATTTATACAGTCACCCAAACCACTGGTGCCCCCCCGAGTAGGTCATGGCTACTCTTCAACAGCGAAACACGGGTTAAAAAACACAGTCTGAACACAAGTTTGCATAATATGTCTGAATTACACAATGAAATGTATTCTTAAAATTATGTTTGTGTTCTTTCCACTGATAGTGGTATTTATAGATGAATTATAGTTCAAGAGGTCGACCACTGGAAGGGTCGACCTCCTCTAAAAATGCCAATCCCATTAAATGCGCTCTAACAACTTTGGATTCTATTAAATTCATGAGCCACTCAGAAATTAGCATAACCACCTAATATGATATGTCATGATCTCTTTAGCTAGAGGCCATGAGGGGGCACAAAACCCAGGTCGTCGATTCACCCATCACAAGCCGCCAATGTACCGACCACCAACTCACCTGGGCTCTGAGTGTTGGATCGTGTGTCGGATGGGGTGTTAGATGAAGTGTCGTATGAGGTATTGGATGGAGGATTGAACTATGAATTCATCATGTTACACACAGATCATGCATTAGATCTTTATACACATCAAACCAAACTGAATTTAGCTCAAAATCATTGCAAAAATTTTATTACACATACCTGATATAAATCCATGATGAATTGATATAAAATCCTTTGAAAACTCCTTCAAAATGGTCAATAGCATATATAATATTGGTGCAAAAAGGATTCAACCATCGCAACAAAACAATCAAAATACGAGCCCAAAAAATTATATAAATATGAAATGGTCTTATGATTTCTAAGGAACATATTTGATGATTTTGACTCAAATCTCAAGTACCATATTCTAAAAAACATTTTATAAAGTAGATGTCAAATACATATGTAAAATATTGGGACCAATATAATAGGGTTAGAAATAATAAGTAGTATAAAATTGTCTAAAACATAATGGTACTTTTAATATTTGGTGAAAATAGGGGGTTATTTTATTTGGAAATATGTATTGGGAGGGAGTATTAACAATAAAATTTTGGGAGGTGGAAAAAACATTAGGGGTATTCTTTAATATCCTATGAACACAAGTGTTATACCATAAGTTTATTAAGTGAACCCCCCATGGTAATAAGATATGGGACTCTTGCTTTAGGAGTAAAATTTATCAAGCCTTAGTTGAGAAGTGAACCCCCTTACTTCTTATGAAAAACATTCTTGTACATATTGAGAAGATTGGGCCCAAAAAATTCCCATGTGAACTTGAATAACTCAAACATGTAATGATTGATTCTATGCACCTTGTTTTTTATCATCACCATTAGTTTAGATCTATAAATTTTAGCTAGATCAACCCCTAGTCATATAATATTTATTATTCATGTGACAATCGTCTAGGTACAAGAAGTATGCATGTACACCCTACATTATTTTATTGTCCCTTTATACTAAAAAACAATGTGATAGTGGCTAACACATTAATTTTCAATATCCTCTTACATGGCTACTTACCCCTCAAAAGTCCTGAAGAATATTATTTTTTTTGTTCCTTCCTTTATAGTGAAGGGTTTAAAAAAATCCTTTGTGGGTTAATCCTTGATGTTGAGCCAATGTAACTTTATGACGATTTTGAGCATAGAAACCCTTTCTTTCATCACTTTATCATATGGTGTGAAATAAAGAATAAACAAAAGTCTCAAAACTTCCTTAGTCACCTACTAACACGAGCCTCTAACAACCAAAATCTATCCACTAAACCCACATAAGAACACATTATGTGTATTGGTCACAAAAGAAATTTGTAGATCAATTTAATGACCTACACACAAGTTGGGTGTTGGAAGTGGTGATGTAGTCCCCCCTTCTCTCCTAAGGGGTTGCGCGACCTCCCGGTTAAGGATCTTCGATTTCTAAGACAAATCGACTCTCTAAAACCTTAATGGTCTCACTTGCAATTTAACACAGGTCCTTTTAGTCTTCTGATGTGGGTTCTATGGCACCTGCAACCTTTTCCTTCGTGTTGCTGAACTCTCAAGTTTCAGGTGCTATCTCCTCTCCCACTAGCCCTCTCCCATATGTGACCTCGAGCTATGTCCTCACGTAATCACATGATTGTGGGGTGGCCTAGAGTAGTTTTATATCACACCGCCTTTCTCCCCACAATTCACTAGCAGCTGCCACGTATCCCTCTGGAAATATCATGGTTTCAATTGCGGCCCGCTCCAAGATTTTCAAAAACCGAGCACCTTTTGTCCCCACAATTAAGCCCAACCTTCGATCTTGTGATCTCGGGCGTTTCCTCTTGATTGATGGTTGATATATGTCCTCTTTTTGCCTTGTTCAACTATCATTCATCGACCCTTTTCCTCCTTTCAAACGCACTCCCAAATATCCATGGTCTATCGACACATGCCCTCCTTCCAAACTGAGGGCTACGATTGATTTCTCTCTTTGGGCTTCGGGAGTTTCAACTCCCAACTCTTGCTTCCTCCGTATTACTTCCACCCAAAATCGATGATCTGTCGATGCGTGTCCCTCACAGATCAACAACTGTGGTTCACTTTTGCTCTCCGAGGGTTTCAACTCTTAGTATTCTCTTCTTCCCAGAGTACTTTCACCTAAAGACAACGATATGTCGATGGGTGTCCCTCATAGATCGACGACTGTGGTTCACTTCGGATATTCTGTCTTTGAGAGTTTCAACTCTCAGTCTTTGCTTCCTCTTGGAGTACTTTCATCCGAATACAATGATCTTTCGACACGTGTCCCTCACAGATCGACAACTGTGGTTCACTTCGGCTCTTCAAGCTTTGGGAGTCTCAATTCCTGAACACTCACTTTCTCCTGGAGTGATTTCACCCGAAGTTCACGGATCTTTGTCATGTGTCCTTCTAAATTGAACGAATGTGATTTACTTCGACTCTTCAGGGTTCGGGAATTTCAACTCGTCAATTGAAATCCTCGAAGTGACTTTCCCCAAAGCTTAATATCTATTGACATGTATCCCCTTGGCGACCAACGACCAATGCCTACTTTGGCTCTTCGAAGATTTTTCTCTCTCCTTGTCTACAAACTTCCGAAGTTGTAGATATTGCACCACCTATCCCTCTGTATGATGGATGGTTCCTGGCCTCTTCGGGACTTTGGTGAATCATTACTCCAGTGGGCACACAGATACTTAAAGCTCGTGCACCTTGCCCAGATCCGAAGACCCGAAATGATCCTGCTCCCTCTTGAACGAATCTTAGTCGATGACTTGTGAAATGTTCATAACTTCGTTTCCCTTGAAGATTTCTCCCGCTATCTCTCATGAGATTTCTCCTTCGAACCCTTTGACTCCTTAGAGGATTACTTCGACACTTATTCTAATTTCGGATCTATGCACTCCTTACAGCTGATTCTTACTCAAAACTTAGGTTCTTGCAGGTGACTTTGCGAGCCTTGCAGCAGCCCCTTTGCACTCCTTGCAAATGGAAAGTTCACACTATCTCTTCTGAGCTTATGAATCGAAGCAGACTCTATCACTCCTTGCAACAGATTCTCACGCAAGACTTAAGTTCTTGTAGACGACTATGCACACCTTGCAGTAGTCACTTTGCACTCCTTGCAAAGGGAAAGTTTCGCATTATCTCTTCTAAGCTTTTGAATTGAAACAAACTATGTCAACGCACTCCTTGCGGACTGTGTGAACACCTTGCATGAACTCAACTAAGAGAACATTCAAAACTTATATAAACACTTCATAGTTTCATATACTCAACAACATAACTCATCCATTCATGAAAAACAAATAACATGGAATTGTAAACAGTAGCAACACCATGCATTGGATCAATTTTCCTCTGTTATATTCATTTAAAAGTAAATAGCCATAGCTATGATAAAACAACAACTAAAAACTCAGCAATAACTAAATCACAACAATCTCCTACTAACTTGCAGTAGCCTCATTTGGGCATACAACACCTCTATTTATCTCAGAGGGTTCTTAGGGCTCCCTCTGACTACTCATCTTCTCGAAAAAAAAAACCTAACTGCTACCTAAGTTCTGTTACATTCAAGACTAGAAGTGAAACTCCCAGATCACTCGTGATCATTCATCTCCCAAGCATTTGATCTTCTTCATTTTTTGATCATTTCAAAAAGATTTGCAGGAAACGCCAGTGGTTAAGATTCTGAAATGATTCAAGGGCACGCTAAGGCACTGAGTTGTCTCTCCACGTGTTCTTGCCGGTGATGCTCCTGCATCAGTGGGAGACATGAAGTCTTTGGATTTTTATAGTCTCATTCTTGGAACTCCCTAACATATGGAAAACAAAATGGGATAATTTTTTAAGAGAGGAAGCTTCCAAAAAAATGCATCATCGTGTCCCCTCCACAGTGGAAGAAGAAAGAATTTTGTTTTGAAAATATATCCCTATCTATATTCTTCATTACCATAAATTATCCCTCCCTAAGATTATAAAAAATGTACCATAATTTATATGACTCGTTATTTCAATACTTGTTAAGGTCACAGACACCAATTACTTTGGCCTTGATTTCATCCCAATACATATGTTCCCATGCTGACATGAAGACATAATTTGTCCCTGACTTTTCTTCCCAAGGTTATATAGTGTTAAAATACCAAAATGGACCAATTACACTATTACATATGACAAAATTTCCCATGGTTTGTCGTTGCTATTGCCACACTTATTCGTCGCAATTTCCACGAAAGCAAAGACTATTTTTCATCGTTATATCCACGAACCAGGTGTTCATGGAAACAACGACGAAATTATCCCTCCATGTGTCATCACCATCAAGATAGTTTTACCTTATAAATAGTCGCAATACCGATGAAACTTCGTCGCAATAGGGACGAAAAACTGTGTCAATGTAAAAAAAACCCTGGAAAGTTGCAACACAAAAGCGTGGCAATAGCGATGAAAATTGATGGCAGAGACAAAACTTACAATGCAGATGCTATATGTGCGAAGCAAAACCATTTCAAAGTGCAAATAACTTTCGTCGCTATTGCCACGCTTGTTCAAAAAAAAAAATTCCTTGCGATGAACTATTGTCGATATTGCGATGCTTCCTTTAAGTTTAAAAACAACAAAAAAAACATGAGATATGGTATTACCATATTACAATGCAATATGGTAATACCATATTACATTGTAATATGTTATACCATATTGGATTGTAATATGGTAATACCATATTACATTGTAATATGGTAATACCATATTACATTGTAATATGGTATACCATATTACATTTCTTATCCTTTATTTCTCTAGCAATATCTTTATGTTCTTTTGCAAAGGATTAATTTTCATAGTGAACTTTAGCTACCCTTGACATTAAGATAAACCAAAAGTGCACCATGTTCTAGGTTCTAGGTTCTACATGCATTTATTTACTTGTACAACAAATTATCAATATTAATTAATTATAACATGCAAATGTGGAATGTTAGTTCCTCCATGTTTTAGTAGAGAGTGACTCCACTTTCTCAACAAGCTGCAAGAAGTTATTTTTAGAAACAACTTAGGATAGTGATTTGTCCTGAGTGGGATGGTGACCTTGGAATTCAACAAGATAGGAAGTAATTCATTGATGAAGAGTGTAGCAAGTGTGCAGGTCCACTAGTGTATGGATATTATCTGCTAAGTGGCATACTTGAACTTCCTCTTCCAGAATAGATGGCTCATATAGCTTGAGATGATTGACATAAATGATATTATGGATGTCTAGCAAGGAAGGGAAATACTAATGACAACCATTGTCATTAATATATTGAAGAAAAATATAGGGACAATAGAAAATAGGCTTGAGTTTTTTATGATGCTACCCATTAAAACATTGTTTGTCCATATACAACCAAAGTCAGTCACCAATTTGAAACTAGACAAAGTCTTGATGGTGATCCTAGAGGGATTTATAATGAGCTAGGGAGGATTGAAGGGCATTAGTAACCAAAGAATGAATGCTAGATAATTTATGAACAAAGGAGATTCTATACATTTTGCCTCACCTTATAGGAACTTCTATCCATAAGATGCAAATAATAGCAAGATGCAAAGAATGAGCAATCCAAGAAATTATATAGGGGTAATATGAGGGTCTTTGCAATGTAGGCCAATACATTGTTGTTGTGAGGGAATCCTCCATCAACTAGGCCTATATATCCCATGGTACATGTGAAGACCCCTATGCCTTGAGAATTAGTGTAAGGTAAAACTACAAGGTGTGCCATGTGGATTAGTGTAATGTTAGGCAAGTAGAAGACAAATGAGAAAGAAAAATTGGTAGACAAACATTGCATGTTAAACACATAATTTTGACATGGGGGAACAAGTGAATTTAATCACTTCATAAGAATGATAGAAACTAAACTATGAAATGTAAATAATGAAATAAAAAATAAATAATCCTAACTATCATGTAAATGATGCAATGGCTAAATTAGGAGAGTAGAGATGAACAATTTTTAATTACTGTATTAATGGAACAATAGCTAGAACATGTGTGTAAACCATGAGTGAGTCTAACAATAACAATAACATCTCAACTATAAAATCATTGATAAGATTAAGAGTGACAAGGATATACTTTCACTTACTTATACATGAGGTAGGATGGTGTAGGAACATGTTTAGCTAGATACCTACATCACAGAGGTTGGCATATTACCACAAGTGAGGTAGGATTAGCAACATGATCTATTATAGAAGGGATGGAGGATAGATGAAAAGGTAAATATGGGAGGTTGTGGTGTTAGGGTAGTTCTAACAAAGGCAAGAGAAAGAAGTTGATGACACTGGCATGACATTGGAAAAAGGCGCGAGTTGACATAAACCGAATAAGAGTGAACATGAGCGAGAGAGGAAACACACTCTAATATATAGGGTTATCATAAGAATAAATGTGACATATGGCAACTTGGAGTTAAAGTGAGTGTAACAAATGACATGCATTGTTCTAGGATTAGTGTAGTCATTAAGGCACCATCCACTTGTTAAGCCCTAATATTGGATCATTACCCCTTAATTGGGGCATATTATATTAGTAATGTTATTTTATTTATGTCAGCTTTAGGCCATTAGTTGTAATTATACCTCATAGTCTCCTATATATACCAAGGAGACATT
>JZKD02S1679848.1:369582-399654 GCA_000966675.3 Picea glauca | reverse complement strand
TCCCATGCCTAGACCCCCATTACTCATATGTAAATACAAGGCTCAAGAGATTAAGTTGACGTACCTTATTCTTCGTGTTTGATGTCGATCCCTTTTCGCGCTTGGTCGTTCTTTGGCTGCAACTCTCCTCCCAATGCTGACTTGCATTCATTAAAGACAAACAAAGAACTCCACATGCATTTGATCTATGAACTAATGGGTTAGAGATTTAATCAATCATACAATCAATATTCCAATAATGACAATCTCATATGGCGGGATGGGAAAAGAAACTCTTTTATTAACTTCACAATGATACCTTACAATGCTAAAGTCAGCTACTGGTCCTTGATCCTGGTCCTGGGCTCTTTTTCCACTGTCTTCCAACTGCTTTGCTCTATACGTCTCTTTGCACAAGGATGGCTAAAGGTTGGGACAAAGGGAATGCTCAATTGGGTATAGTTTCTTTACTATGATTCTCCCCCTTTCAAATGGGACCCCTAACCCTTCTTTTATAGGTTATAAGAAGCTAGGTATTTGGTCAAGTGACCGGCCATGCATGGCCGAAAGGTTTAGTTAACTTACCCAAAGTTGTGTGTTCCATCATCAACTTTCCTTTTTTCGTGTTTTTGTAGGTACACGCGGGCTGTCTTGGGTCAGCTAGCATGTACATGTGTGCAGTAATGGATCAAGGCATGTGGGCCTTTATAAAAGGGGTTTTTAAGAAGAGTTTTTCAGTAGTGTTTTGGCAAAGAAGGAATATGAGATGGCCTAATGCTAGGTAAGCATGTCTGGTGCAAATTAGGGTTATAACAGATGCCCCCTAATGTGTGAGGTCAGAAGAGCATATGATGGCTGAAATACATTAACAATCTTCACCAACGTTCCAAAGAAGTGAGCCCAGGGACCAGAAAATAAGAGGTGTCATATGTAAAATAATAATTGTCTCACCGAGGCGGGCATACCCATGATTGGGATAAAATAAAACCATGTCTACCAATCAAATACACTGTAGATCCATGTCATATAACTATATAAAGTGTAGCCATGAGCAATACACAACGGAGCTACATCTCAAAATCAAAAAGATATATGTGTAGAGTATCCATCTTCCAGAAGCTGATAAGGCCTGATGGCTAGAGATGAGGTCATCAGAGCTTGAGCAACAACTTCAAAATCTTCAAAACTCGGGTAGGAGTGTAATATGAGTGTACAACTTCACTATCCAGAGGTCTTCGATGGCTCGTCAGTCATGGACTAGAGAATCTTGATTATTAGACTGAAGGCTTCATTGATTTTGAACAAAGATTTGACTAGACTTTCGGGATGGCTAGGCATGAGGGCAAGAGACAAACTGTAGAGGGGTCGACTCAGGCTTGGTAAAAACCTCCCTTGGACAATAGCATGACAAATGATGAGACTCAGGTAGCATGGCATTAACATAAGTTTACGAGGTAGGAGGCAACACAAACTCTCCATATGTTTGGAAGAATAACCAAATGAAGGAGGACATAACTCAATGTAGCAAGAACAGCTTCCTAAGGTCATATTAAATACCAAGGTTTGACGAACAAATGGACAAATGTGATTTATCCAAGGGAGACTCATTGTGCTACCAATAAAAATAAAATACTTTTCCCTTCCTCTTTTTGGGGTATATTTGATTTTTTTTTTGTCTTTTTCAATAATTTTGGAAAAAGAATAAAATAATGCGACGTTGCAAAGGAGGGATGAGTGTTGCAAACATACAAGTTTGAGGCACAAGGAAAAGACTGATGTTCAAAGTAAGGACACTTGGGAAAAATCCTCCAGGGGCCAAAGGTTTCAAGACGCAGAGGCAAAGTGCTACAGGGCTTGAGTATAAGGCATGCTTAAGATGGTTCAGTTGAGAGCAACATGGAGCTAGCATTAGGCCAAAGACGTGGGTATGCAAATGCAATTAATAAAATGCACAATGGTAACGTCCTTTGATGTAAGTTTAGTAAGCCTAGAGAAGGTAAGCTCGGCGGTTTTTCATATTTAGAGAGTCTGAAAAACGTAAAAGGAGACTCCAATGGGGTACCTTTTTATAAGGTAGTCTAGTCAGTTTGAAAAAGGGGTAAACTAGCACCGACAAGACGTCTATTCAAAACCAGTTTAACGAGTGTGATAAAGCCAAGATCACTCAGCCATTTTTTCATTTTTAAGGAGTCTGAAAAAAGATTAACTATGGACTCCGTGGGGGTTCCTTTTTCATAAATTTAGTCCCTTAGGCCTGAAAAAGGGTTAAAATTATACCTGAGAATACTCTTCTAGGGATCTGAAGCCTCTAGAGTTTACCTTTGTTTGTACAGTTGACCATCCAGACCGAAAAAGGGGTAAACTACCGTTGGATAGATGTGACTTCAAATTTCAGTTTAACGAGCATGAAAGGCCACAAGATCACTCGACAATCTTTTCATGTTTAGAGGGTTTGAAAAGGGCTTAAAAGAAGACCCATTATGTTTTTTGGGAGTCCTGAGGGTGAGGTCAAGAGTGAAAAGGAATCATGCAAATGAGGCTCAAACTCATAATCAGGAAAAACTATGGAGGACTCCCGAGCCTATAGTCGTTAGTGAAAGCATGGACACTGTCATGCAACCAGGATCTACCTAGGGCATCCATGTTATGGTAGGCTCTACCACCAAATTACGACACTTCTAAAGCAGTAATGAGGGTTCTGTGTCTCAACTCGGTGGGATTGATCCTATGGCAAAGAGGAAAAGACAACGAGATGCAAAAAGTGGGGGTGGAATCCTGACTTAAATGCAACGAGCTGGGAAAATATGAATTTTTACCAAAGGACCGTCCAAACGCCCAAATCTCAAAAATTTTCCAAATACCCAAAGGAAAACCTCCCTTGATCATCCAAAGAAAACTCCCAAACCATCTTAAATGATTTTCAGTTTAGAAAAAATGACAAAAAGGTCTGAAAATTGACAAAAAAGGGCCAAAAAACTCTATAAATAGAAGTTGCCAGCTCATTATCACCATTGTTAATTCAGAAATTGACTAAAATCCAAAGCTACCCCTTTGTGAAAAGAATTGATTCCAGGAGCTTCGGTGGACGAAACAACCATCTACTTGGACCAAGTAAGTATAAACTCTCTCCTCTTGCAATTTAAATCTTTATTTATGCTTTTAGTTTCAAGTTTTGGGGGGGCATCAACCCTCTAAAGGTCGGCCCTAGGTCCACGCAGGTTGTCTTATGATAGGCCGCGTGTACACTCGGGCAGAGGAAAAATAGCACATGTGTACACACAACTGTCATCATTACAGCCCGCGTGGACCCTTTATTTAATGGAATTTTTTTTTAAAAAGCAAGGGTTAACCCTCCTGAACTTGGTTTTTTACAGGATGTAAGTTCACTAGAGGGAAAGAGAGCATGAGGATATTAGTGCATTGATCGAGGAAGACCCCAATGTTTTTGTTTCCTTAATGCAATGTGGGCTACTAAATTCTTCCTATGTACTTTTATGCGAGCACAACCTAGGCTACTGAATGCCTTGGTTGATTATTGGCATCCCGACACAGAGGCCTTTATGTTAGAGGGGCAGTCACTGGTGCCTACTACAGAGGATATATACTTTTTGACTGGCCTCTCCAGGAGAGGGGAACCAGTCAATTTCCAAACATTTCCTTCGAGCCTCATAACATATCAGAGTTGATAGGACTTTATTGTGAGGCTGGTACAGATCGATCGAGATCTCAGGTGCCAATAAGCAAGATCATCGATTTATCACTAAAGGTGATTGTGTTTCTTATTGGGCAGATGACTGGTTCTGCAGCTCTACATTAGGCATCGCATGCACAGATGAACTGTGCAGTCCAATGCTTAAATGCATAGATATTTGACTGGAGCACTACACTGCTGGATTGTATGAAGAGGCAGTTGACAGATTGTCGGTTGCAGATGCAGAGGAACTTCGGGTTCGGGATGATTCTATGCTCTTTCTTCTTTGAAAGAGCTCCTAGTTTCATTCCTCGAGTGGTGGTACAAGGACATCAGGCCTCTCTTCCTGCGGTGTGTAGATGGGCAGTGTTACTGCCATGACAGGGTGGTGGAAGGACCAATGAGTCCTTTGATGATGAATTCTTTTCTTGGTTGTCGCGACAAATCCCAGTCATAGAGGATTACCCTTATGTTGGGATTGATTTTTCGAGAGACCCTGAGATACCGGTACCTCCTGGCGAGGAGTGAGGAGAGATGGGTAAGTTTGTATCGTGTTATTTTTTTTGTGAAACATATGTAATTTTTATGTTGTTTTTTATATATATCAATTTTTTATATACCAGCGTATCTGATAGATATGTGTATATTATGTGCAGATGTGGGACCAGTGCGACCTACGGATTATGTGAGGAACAGGCATCATCCTCGACCAGGAGCCGCACCTGCCGCCGTAGGGGGACCAGCAGCAGCAGGAGAGCTTCCATTCGGTGAGGCTGAGAGGGTTTTGAGACGAGTTGAGAGAAACTTTACCTCGCTCACCCGCACAGTCCCTATGGCGGAGATTGAGTATTTGCCACCATCTATGCAGGCTCATGTAGTGGGGGCACCACGGACGTAGGTCTGACTGTTTCGGCATTTGGAAAACGTTGTTAATCATTACAACAGGGCCCACAGGCCCTGACCTTAGTTAGTCTCGACTTTTGATGTACCGAGAGCACTACTTGTATATATTTTTTGAGGGCATAAGCCCCATGACTCGTTACTGGTCATATTTTTGAGGTGCTTGTGTCCACCTATGTACTCTGGTGCTTATGATATTATATATGGATTTTTGTGTCTTTTTGTGTCTTATGGATCATATTTTCCTTTTAAAAATGTATTTACATGTTTATGTGTATGTCTTTTTATATTTGTACGAGATGCCAGTCTAAAATTTGATTAGCTATAGTATTTGTAACTTGGTTTAATCTCCTAGAAACATGAAAATATGTAATATAATCAAAGCTTCATTCTAAGAGACGTACCCTAAGGAATCGTCAATGTAAAGTTGGATCATGAACACAGTAGACTCTATTTAACTGAGACACAACTAGCTGAGCGTCTAAATAGACCTGGAGATGAGAGATACCAAATGATAGGGCATCACGAAGCAACTCAATAACTACACTGTACTCTGCGACATTGTTTGTGGTGTCGCCTAAGCATATACCTCCGGAAGATAATAACTGGCCTCGAGGTGTAAAAATTACCCAAGCTGTGGAGGCAAGCCTCCAAGTGTGTCGGCTAGAACCGTCTGCATACTCAATGAACTCCTCTGATTCACTTGACGTCTTCCATAGTGACAAACGATAACATAAAAAATGACACATCCATAATACTAGAAGAAACTAGAAAGTAAAAGTAGAAAGACTATACATATGTTACAAAAAGTTACCCAAGGTGACCTACCTATGAGTAATACTTCTTGAGGTAGAGCCCATTTCTAGGTTCCACCAAAGCATTTCCCTCAAAGTCAACCAGACAATAAGCGCCCTTTTTTAGAACCTCTTTTATGATGAAAGGTCTGAACCACATGGGTTTGAATTTTCCTTCCCCCAGGGGGTCCGTATCTTGGTCATAGAGCAGGACAAGGTCGCCTTCAGAGAAAATCCACGGACGAACGGACCGATCATACTGACACTTGACTTTATGTTTGTGAGCCTCATTGACCAGGGCTGCATCACGATGCTGCTCATTGAGCTGCTCAGGGTATAATAACCGTTCTTCAAGTGGAGAAGTGTCTGGCAATAACTGTACTACCAATTTTAGGGACATGATGTGACATTCGATAGGAAAGACTACTTCCAGCCCATAAACAAGTTGAAAAGGTGAGAAACTAGTTGCAGTCTTAACAGACGTTCAGTAAGCCCATAATGCCGAGTATAACATCAAATGCTAGTTTGACTTGGCTGAGTTGATCATTCATTGTAGGATGGTCTTAAGAGATTTATTTAAAGCTTCCACCTGACCATTTTCTTGGGGACAGTAGGGTGACAAATGTTCTTGCCGCAATCCAAGCTTTGATGTTAATTCAGTCATCATTTGGTTCTGAAAGTCACTTCCATGGTTAGTGACAATCTCTCTTGAGACACCGAACCTTCCTATTATCTAGTTAAATAAAAAGAGAGCCACAATCTCTCCATCATATTTAAACGTTGGCATAGCTTCGACCCACTTCATGAAGTAGTCTACAACTACAATGATATAATGGTGCCCCCTTGCTGAAGGATGGTTGCATGTAGTGTAATCAATCCCCCACTTGGTGAAGGGACCAACTATGATGATAGGAAACATGGGAGCAGGATGTACCCTCATCTTCTGAGAGAAGATCTGACATGGGTGGCACTTCTTGACTGATTCGATACAATATTTGATTAGTGTCGGCCAGAAGTAACTTGCTTGTAAAATATTTTGGGTTGTTTCCAACCCATACAAATGACCGCCACATGCTCCAGTATGGAAATCGTTAAGCACGATAACTTCTTCTTCGTGAGTGAGACATCGGTGTAGGATGCAGTCTACACCTCTTCGATACAACGTATCGTCGAGTATGAGATAATTCTTGGCCTGATGGCATATACGGCAACGCTCATCACGAGAAGCAGAGGTGGGGCACTTCAAAGTCTAGAGATAGATAAGTGTATCTCTATACCAGGGATCCAAAGATGCGATCAAAAACATATCTCCTCTGATAGGCGACTCTTCAGGCATAACATCACCTGACTCAACCGGAAGTTCCAAAATCAATTCTGTGAAGACCAGTGACTTTTTGGATTTCGCTAAAATGAAATCTAAGTCGAATTCCTAGAGGATGACTATTCATCTACTGATATTTCTGCCTATTACCCGTCGTGTCAACATGTATTGAAACAGACTCACAACGACAATGACGGTGGTCTTGCGAAACAAAACATAATGACGGAACCATTGAATAGCATGGACTGCTTCTAACACAAGTTTTTCGATATGAGAATAATTAAGTTCTGGTCAGACTAGGCCTCGGCTCAGGTAATAGATCACATATTCTGAGAGAAAATCATCCTCTTGAACTAAGACCATGCCGATGGTGGACTCTGAGGCAACCAGGTATAATAAGAAATCTTTGTTATAGTTGGGTGGCCGAAGCAGAGGAGCAGTTGTGAGGGCATGTTTCAATGCGTCGAAGGAGTGTTGAGCAGCATTGTCCCAATGATAAGGAACGTCTTTCTTTGGTAAGTGCATAAAGACCTTTGTGATCTCGGCATAGTTGGCGATGAAATGTCTTAAAAAATTTGCCTTGCCCTATAGACTCTGAAGTTGAAGGATTGTGCATGGGGGAGGCAACCGAACTATTACCTCAACCTTGAGAGGATCGACCATGATCCCTCTTGTTGACACTATGAAACCTAACAAACATCCTGATGTTACGCAAAAGCTGCACTTGTTTGGATTCAAGTGAATCTGGAAGTAGTGACATCGCTTAAAGATAAGTCAGAGGTGTGTGGGATGATCCATTCTCTTACGAGATCAAGATGCTAAATCATCTAAATAGGCCTCAACTATATGCTTGAGATCATGGAAAGCAAAAGACATGACCCGCTGAAAGGTCGCTCCAACATTTTTGAGACCAAAGGGCATCTTACGATACATGAATGTACCCCATGGACAAATGAATGCCATTTTGTTTTGGTCTTCGGGTTTGATTTGTATTTGATTATATCCTAAGAAACCATCCATGAAATAAAAGGCCTCGCAACCTGCACATTCATCAATGATCTGGTCAATGAATGGTGTGGGAAAATTATCTTTTGGACAGGCCTTGTTTAGATCATAGAAGTCTGTACATACACAAATCGTGCCCTGTTTCTTATTGACCGGCACAGGATTTGACACCCATTGGGTCAAATGGATAGAATAGATAAAACCGGATTTTAGCAGTTTCTCAACTTCAACCTTAATGGTTGCTTATTTCCTGGGATTAACTGGACGAAGCTTCTACTGAACAGGCTTTGCATACAGATAAGTTGTGATTTCATGTTCGACTATTTTTGGATTGATGCCTGGCATTTCCTCATAAGACCAGGAAAAAACGTTGTGGAATTCTTTAAATAGATCTGTGTAGATTTGAATCTCTCCAAGGGAACAGTCAGCTCTGACGAAAACATTCTCCACGACGCCAGGGGTTATGGAGATATCAATCGGTATGGTTTCAATGATAGTTTCCATATTACCCTCGACATAAACCTCATGTGTATCTAAGGGATTAATAGGACAAGACCTATCTCCAGTCATAGTCAAGGTGAATTCTTCGGCTTCGATTCTTCTTAACTCTGGGAGGAAGTATGATCTGTGATGGATATCATCCCAGGGTTTGTTTGGACTAGTCATTGCTTCAATTATTGCTTCGTTGGAAAGAAAGACTAAGTCTAATGAATCGGTATCAGTGAGAGAGCCTCGAGCCCAAATAGGCTCTAGAAGTGGATCTAACTCTTGTGCAGGAGTTGGATCTATGTCGACCGAAGTTTGTTGGACTAAAGAGTACGCTACTTCAGCTGCGGATAAGGGAATGGACATGTCAGGGTGCCCTGTCCCTTCCATCGTGGCCAATGGGGAAGGAAGTATCCACGGATCATTGAAGTAAGTCGTGTGAAATGATGAAACTTGGAAAATCTCAACCTCATGGTGGTCGGATATGAACTTGACATCACCTTGAGGGGGCAGGTAATCGAAGGTACCCATCAAAGATGGGCACAAACCAACCCCTATGTTGACTACGCCCGGTTAGGGATTATCAATCATCGGGGCCGCGGATACTCCCAATGAAGGATCAGGTCTGGAGAAAGACAATTGATCAATGGTCACAATCCGGTCCTCATGTGGAAACAACAAGACCCAGAAAATTGTAGAAACCACTGCTTGCATGGTATAAGTCCAACTCCTTCCTAACAAAAGATTGTAGTCGAGGGATGCGTCAACTACTTCTACCTCGACGCACACAGTCTTCCCTCCTAACTGCACGAGGAAAGAAGGAATGATACCATGTGGTCGGAACGAACGACCGTCGAAAGCAGTGAGAAGAGTAGGTGACGAAGACAAAATGGGATGGCCAATGGCCTTCCAACATGCCAGGGACATAACACATGTTGAGGTGCCCTCATCAACCACTGTATGGAAAATGTTATGAGTAAAAGTTTTTGTGGGGTGAGCCACTACTATCTGAAATGCTACGTGGTAAGGCAGACGAGGTTTTAAGTCGGTTGTATCCAACATGATTGTACCCAGATTACAAGTCTCGGTAGATCCTAAAGAGGCTAACAAAGGTTTCTTCTAGGAAGGGCAGCTTTGGAGGACCTCCAAAGCGGACATCACACAAGGGGTTTGAGACAAATCATTCACCATAGAATAGCTATGGGCGGCCCTTGCGTTTGGGTTGTGAGAAGCTTTCTTGAACATGCCTTTTGGAATGTGTGTCATTGTTTCGCCCAAAGTCTTCTTGATCTGGAGAGGAAGATATGGGAGTTCAACTTATTTACCCTTCTTAGAAGTGCTTGGTTTACAGTATTCATGTGCTCTAGTCGATATAAAAGAATCACCCTTCATCATATACACATTCGTGGATGCGGGATTGTTTGAAGACGGAGAGGGTCCTTGACTGCCCCCTTCCGTGCTTGTAGAGGCTTGGGTTAGTTTTTGCCCATGTTGAAATGGGTTGGTTAACACAATATACTGTTGTTGTGTCACAAAATTTTGGGCCTCTGCAAGCTGAGGAAATTGGTGGTTCGGGTGGTCTTCCACGCACAGGTTGCACGGATACCTTGGCTTTCGTTTCTCAGTGTTTCCCCCGCCAACATTATTAGTGGGTTTCTTATCCCCCTTACCCTTCTTTTGTTGTTTTTTATTTCCTTTAGGCTGCTCAGTGGCCTTTGGATTTGTCGATTTCACTATGTGTACATCTGACGTTTGGGTAGGGGGAGCAGCCAAAACAGTAGTTTGGCTGGCCACTGTGTGTTGTATAGACAATTGCTGCAATTGCTTCGTCAATTGCTCAACGGGAGTTGTGTGTGCTGAACCAACAATACCATTGGCATGTGGTCTAGCTCTCTGTCTGGTTTTATCAAGTATTGAGTGTGGCACATCTGGCAAGATCTTGTATAATAAACCAGACTGAGAGTAGATTAGCTCAAGCTGTTGAGCTCTCATGATGGCATATTCTTCAGAAAACACTCCCGACGTCGCGACTTCTTTGGATAACTGTGGGACCAAAGACTTAAGGAACCACTCTAGCAGTAATGCTGGTGGGACTGGCACCTTAATTGAACTCTTCCGGCGTCTCCATTCTCTGATGTGATCAAAGATATGGTCTTCTTTTGTCTATGAAAAATTGGCCAACAATTCTGTGCCAGCATCGTATTGCACACGTAATTGGAAATGGTTGAGGAAATCCATTGCCAATTCACCGAAGGAAGAGTATCTTGAGCAGTCAAGCTCAATGTACCATTTTGCAGCACTCCCAATGAGAGTATGTTGAAACAAATGCAACTATATGAAGTCGTCCTTTAACGAATTAGACGAGCACCAAAGGTGAAAAGTAGTCACATGATCTCTTGGATCTTCATTAGGCTTGGCCTCGAACTTTGGTATGTCTGAAGGAAACTTCGTCGGCATAGGGGGCCAATGCAGATCGTGACAAATCAGGGCATTCAACAACCTTGTCAAGTCTGGAAAATGCAAGGTTTCCAGGAAAGGTAGTTTGGGTTGTTGGTGATAACCATGGAAAAAGGGACCTGGAGTTTGATTGGCACCAGGTTGCCAGGAAAAGTTTGGTTGCTAGCCTGGGTTCTGGTGAAAACCATGGCCATGACCAGCGTATGAATTCTACGTGTGAGGAGACATCATTGGCTGATTCCCAAAATAGGATGTAGATGGTTGGGCGTGCATTACATTCAGAGGAATTTGGGAAGGGTTGCCCCATGTCAATCCCATGGGCATAGGCATAGTACCTTGTCCGGGGTTCCATTGGTTGTGAAAAGAATTGCCCCAGATCGACATTCCTGATGAGGGAACTGATCCCTACCAAGAATTCCAAGGTCCTGATGCGGAAGAAGTTCCTGGGTTTTCGCCCTGTGCAGAAATAGTACCCTGCATAGGAATAGGTTGTCCATAACCGGGGTTTCCCCCAGTCGGGAAAGCAACTAACGAGAAAGTGTTGTTACCAAACACACCGAACAAAGAAAACGGTGTCAAACTGACCGACATATTATGATAATATGGTCCTTGACTCCCTGCTCCAAATAAACTATGGTGCATGGGTGGCCTAACGGATTGTTGGTGGGTGCCACCGAGTGAAGAGGACAAAGGAGGTATATGACCTCCCCCATAAGGGAAAGCATTAAAAGGAGTTGAAGTGCCCCCCATGTGTCCTTGTAGAGGAGCATTATAGCTCCCTGCCCCTAGACCTAAAGTCTGTAAAGTGGAGTAGGAAAGTACAGGACTTGTACCTGAGCTAGGCATCCCGTATGAGAACAGAAGGCCTATCGCACTCGGTGTGAAAGGGGCAGTGGCCACCGCCATAGATGGGATTGGACCACTGCTCGAGGTAGAGGCAGTCGATACCATGGTGGCTTGGACCGGTGATAGTAGGTGAGGAGGTGGAATATTCCCCGTGGTGACAACCACAGTGGGAATTGAGGAATTCCCAGAGGAAGTGGCAACATTTGTTTCCATCGGTGCGTGCGACACTGTCTAGCACTCGTAAAGGTAAATCTATATGATGATGGGTACTGAAAGATCAGTGGTTGGAGTTTTGTATGGACCAAGATATTTTTCCCCGAGTTCTAAAATGGTTGTTTCCTCCAGATGTTGGTCGGGTATAGTTTCCTGTGATCCAGTCGCTTCAAAAGACCCTTGTTGGTCTAGCTTTCGCCTCAGTGGTGGCGGAGGTGGCTCCAGTGTAACCAGTGATAGGCCCAGAAGCCTTCGTGACCGGTGGAGCTCATGATCCTCCACTGTTTGAGAAGATCAAAGACACATTGGGGCTTTCTATTCATTCAAAAACAACACACACTAAAAGGGTCCCTCCAAGATAAAACAAACAAACACTAAACTAGTTGGAAGAACAGTTACAACAACCAACACTAGAAAAACTTACCGGTGCAAGTGAAACTTGAACACGGAAGCACCCTCCGGGTATACTCTGCAAATCATGGCCCGATGTCTGTCCTAGGTACCGTGGTATACCCCCACAGTCACCTATGTATGTCTCTAAAAAGATAGGCAACTAGGTTCCCAACGCGTGAACAGTTACCAGGCGGGTAGAATCGAAAGTCGGGTAGACCACAATGAGCAGGGTATTGAGCCCGAAACCTATCAAGGGTATTGAAGGCAAGTGGTCCGAAAGACAACTGAGGACCTCGAACGGATTCGATACCCACGAAGCTCCGTGGAAAATCGAATCGACGGAATCCCAAGACAAACCCTCTATATGTGTTCTCCACTACGATTGGTCCATCTTTGGATGGGTTATCTTTGCTACCTTTCCGCACGCGACCTCATGTTTATCCCCTGTGTTAGAGGGGGGTCCCGGATAACTTTCATAATAATGGAATTTCACACTCCCTAACTTAGACTCCAATGTTTGATTTAATGGCCTTGAAGAGTTTCCTCTCCAACCTAATTCAAGGCCCTAACCCTAAACTAGTTGGTTGACCCTACAAACACAAAAAGTCTAATGAATTTTAGATTTAGCATTAATTTTTATGGCTTGTCTTAAGTCAAAGGTTATGAAAGTGAAACTAGTGATGTTTGAAAGATGAAAGAAAAATAAATAGAAAGCTCGAAACAAAATAACTTCTCTTGACTCAAATCTTAAACAACTTTTCAAACTAAAAATTTTCTAAGATATTTGAACAACAAACTCAAAGCAGGATTTCGCTCGACTACGAGCTACTTATGATCTAATTAAACCATCAAGAACTTATGAAAGCAAAGACTTTTCCCTGGTTACTAATGCAAAACAACACTATTTAACCAAACAAAGAAATCAAAGATTTTCTTTTTATCTGAATGCTCACAAAGCAAAAAGGAAAAATATCAACAAGTAAAAACCAATAAAACTTATGGCCTAAGCACAGATCGCAAAGAGTCACTTTAAAAATAACACACATGTAAATTAAAACTGGACTCTCACACTTGTCTAAAAAACCTATAAAAAGAAAATTTTGAGGAAAACTTCTTAATGAAAAAGAAAGCTATTGTTGTGATCAAACCTAAGTTACTGACCGCTATGACAGAGACCCAAAACCCTAAGAGGTATAACTCTTGTCAGAGGAAAGGATGACTACCTTACCTTAAACAAAACTTTTCTCCACAGGCACGCTACTGACAGTTCAACAACAAGCGTGTGCACGCAAGCTGTGTATAGTTGGGGTGCGTGTACACGCGTCCAAACCTTATACAAACCATGTGTACTTCTGAAACTCTAAGATAAATGAAAGGCCAAGCAATCCATCCCAGACAAAGACTACTAGTACTGAGAACCAGGATCTCTTGAAGACTTAGACACTTACTTTAACAGAAAAAGAAAACAATTCAAGGAAAACTTCATAGAACAAACTAATTTGAGGTGAAACCTAAGCTATAGACTGCAAACAACAAATCCTAGAAAGAGGTCCAGAAAACCCCTGAAAAGGATTATTTCTGACAGGGGAGAGGATGAATGCCTCTCTAAAAGAAATTTTCTGGAATCATACACGTGACTGACACTTCCTCAACTAGCGTGTACATGCGGGCTGTGGGAAGGTAGGGTACAGGTACAGGCATGCAAACCTTATACAGGCCACGTGTACCTCTATGGGTCTTGAAAAAAAAATGCATTTGAGTGACCAGCCATGCATGGACGAAAGGTTTAGTTAACTTACCCAAAGTTGTGTGTTCCATCAACAACTTTCCTTTTTTCGTTCTTTTGTAGGTACACGCGGGTTGTCTTGGGTCAGCTAGCATGTACATGCGTGCAGTAATGGATCAGGGTGCGTAGGCCTTTATAAAAGGGGTTTTTAAGAAGAGTTGTTTAGTAGTGTTTTGGCAGAGAAGGAATCTGAGATGGCCTGATGCTAGGTAAGCATGTCTGGTGCAAATTAGGGTTATAACAATATATACCTAACATAAGTTTAGGGTTAGTGTTTATGTATGTTATTGGTATAAACATGAGTTTCCTCCCTATCTTGTATATACCATAACTTATCATTTATCAATATAACAATCAACTTCAATATTTTATTCATGGATATTTCTTCCTTCATTTAATTGAATTAGTAAGTGATAGCCAACCATTAGGTGTGCAAGTATCCCAACCATTATTGTCATTGTTATATTATTTTCAATTTATGCAAGTGTGATCCCATTTGGTTACTAGGGATGTAACAAGTGGTATCAAAGATTCAATCAAGCTTTGTTGGTGTTTTTTTGTTAGTTTTTAAAAATAAAAGAGAGAATAAAATGATAATCAATTACTATCATTTCACCGATCATGGTTGAGTTTCAAGAGCAATTCCATATCTTTATCAATTAAAAGAGAGAGACATTATAGCTACAATTGAAGGGAAAAGGGTATGTGGATTCCATAAACCTTGAATATTACGGAATCCACATACCCTTTTCCATAGAATATACTAACTAGATCCAAAAACCAAAGACATGAAATATGGTACTACACATATAATATATTATCAAGGAAAAAACAAGTTGCATGAAATTTGGACATTTGAACAAAAATTTACAAGTTAAATGAGTACATAAAAAAACAAAACATATTAACCTTGAAAGTTCAAAATCTGAGCTATGTAGATCGAGAATTGGATTTGTTCAACCGATGGGTGACAGAAAAAATAAACAACTCAAACAAAATCCAAGAACTGTGTTGCAACTATAGCAATTGTGTCACAAAATCTTTTAAAGTCAGGTATATATAGATCAAATAGTCAACTAGCCATTAACACCGACCAATGAGATAGGCAAAATTTTTGTCACTATTGCCACAAACTTTCATGGCAATAGCAACAAAAAATCCATACCAAGTTAAAATAACCTATTCGTGGATATTGCGACAAACTTTCGTGGCAATATTGACAAAAATCCCGCCCTATTTAAAAAAAAGATGAAACTAATGGAAACATGGAAATATTTCGTGGAATAATCTGCCCATATGTAGTAGTGTTAACTTCTAGGAGGTACTTTTCCAACTAGTCCCATGAATATTCTTTATCCCTCATGTAGTTATGGGCATATAAATTGCCAAGTCCAAGTGCCCTTCCATCAAAATTGAGCAATATTAACGACACCAACTAAGGAAATATTGTAGTCTATTATGTAGGAAGTAAACTTAGGTGAGAATAGAATGGCCTCTCATTTCTGTTGAGGAAAATATATGAATTATCTTACTCAAGCATTTTCAAATCTTTCTTGGCTAAGACAATATAAGTCGGGAATAACACCCTATGTTTTATAGCCTCAAAAATATTTTCCCAATCCACAAGTATTAATTACAAGGGTTTAGGCTGATTTTTTTATGAAAATAATGTTGCAAAATAAAATAATTTTTTTATATAATTTTCTGAAAAATATACAGATTACAGAAAGTAAATGTGGAGATCAAAAGCAAAAGTAACCAAGTCATAGATACACACAATTGAGATAGAATAACAATCTACTTTATTTCATTCCAAGAAATCAAAGTATCTTTCTCTTTACGAAATATCTGCGAGGGCATGGAAAAAAGTCCAATTTAGATATCCCCGATGAAAATCATACAAAAGGACTCTGACAAGATGTAAAAACTTAACTTTATAATCTAGATCAGCTTGCCACAGACTGCTGCCAATTTGACTCTGCACAATATCCTTTATCAGCTATGAAACTTAATTCATAAAAAGACAAGTATACAGAGACTATCAAAGATAGATCAACACCTTTAAAACAAGCATCTGAATGCTTTGGTTCAGTTCTGAACCTTGTTGTCTACAATAGGACCCTGCTGTCAAAAAGAGAATTAGGCTCTAAATGAGCTCAAGAATGAATAAAAAATAAAACTATCTCATGAAAACAAAAGAGCAAACCTTAGTATTGCTTTTTCCTTCTATTCCCTCCTTGTTCTTCCTTCTCATTTGTCTTTTATGCATTCCAAATAAGTTGAAGTAGTTCAACTAATTTCTTTAGTTAAGTTAGTTAATCTTAACTAACTTTAGTATAAGAGAAATAATAATAATAATAATAATAATAGTTATGGGTCTTTATTTAATAATAACTAAGTAGGTGGGACCCCTTGTGAATCCCTTATTTTATTCTTTAAAAAAATAAACACAATTAGATAATCATTTAAACACATGCCGCCTTGTAGCTCCCATAAATACTTCCAAAATTTGAATATTAAATATCATAAATAATTGAAACCATGTCCAAAAATATGTAAATATCCACATTATCCAAAAAAATAGCTTGTTGTCCAAAACTTTCTGCAGACCATTGTCTTCAACAAATTAATCATAAAACATATAATTTAAAATCCATACTTGTCACTTTGAGAGGCAATATTTCTTCTATCACTATTGTCCCCTTTGGACTTCCCAGAAGTAGCCTTTAGTTGATTCGAACCTTGAGGCTTAATCTCACTAATAACATGGGAACAATCTTCCTTCAAATGCATACGTGAGGAAATTGATTTTGAAGAGTCATTTGAAAGAGAGGAAGGGGAGGAAACAACTTTACCTTTATCTTGCACGAGGGGAACATTGGTTTTAATCCATTTTCTAGCATGAGAGGATTGAACAGGTGAATGCACAGGGGCAATTTCAACATTAGGATTTACAGGTGGTGGAGGGAGTGATGACAAATTGGGCCAGCCACGATGGTGAGAGACTTCCAGATTGACAATCTCTTGCCATCCATCATTCCCAGGGACTTCTAGTTGCAAGGATACATGAGGAGGCACATGAATACCAGGGATTTTTTGAGGATGGAAAGGAGGTCTATTTGGTCAGGGTTTAACTATCCCTTTCCCAATCCATTTGAATAACCCAGCTTGAAAGAACTAGTTCAACCCTTGGGGGTCAACATCAAAATGAATTGAGAATCTAGGCCTTCTAGGCCCTCTGTTCCAGTTACCTCTTCCTCTATTATTTCTGCCATGGCTGCCCCTGTTGAAGAAACACATCCTGTATGCAACAATTCATCAGTATCTATCCCTTAACAGACCATACATGACATTATGTTTGCATGAAACAAATTTTGGCTCAGAAATTGACATGAGACCCATGCAAATAATTCCATAATAAATTATTTAATAATTTCCAAGTGAGTAGGGGGTGGATAGGGTTCATGGGACATCTGGAGGGATTGTAATGAGCGAAAACGTGATAGCATGATAGGGAACAAATACACGAATACTTCTCAACAATTCATTAAATAATTTAACTGTTTAATCAATACCAAAAATATCATCTGCCACATATTTCTGTGTCATATCTTTTGTCACTATTATACAGAGTTTTTAATTTATTTTATAGAACAGGGCGTGTAAAAATGAAATTGGGATTATGAGGGGGGTATAATGAGGGAAACAATGATAGTATGAGAGGGAATAAAATATGGATATTGTTCATAAAAATAAATCAAATCAAACAACAACCATACCTTTGTTCAGACCTCATAATCCAATAAGCATTCACTTTTAAAACCAAAACCATTTAACTGTCACTTCTTTACAAAATGCTTGTTGACTTCCAACAAAACAATTCATATGCCCATAATACTCAATCATAAAATCATTTGCATCCATAAACTTATACAATAGTTATAATAACATCATTGCCATTTTTATAATAACATCATAATGCTTTGAGCCACAGTCTTTCATATTCCAATGCTAAACCCTTTTCCCTTTTACAACCAAATAGAAACATACATAGTGATTCTAGACATCCACATCCAATATTTATTCTTTAAACTCAAATAAGATTAGGCCCAATATTAACCACCATCTTTCAAATTTCCAACACTGTTTGACACAGTCCACTTGCATTAAAACTCATAATCGGGCCCCGATTCAATCACACATAGACGTTTATCAACATAAGTCTTGATTTGAAATAACATTCAACCAATAACATGAAACTCTTAGCTTGAGATTCTCGTAAATTAAACATATATAGACTTATTTTAAAAGAAATAACCAACAAGAGACAGATCCAAATAGTGCCTGAGGAGAAACATAACCAAGTCATGCTCAACAACCAAGAACACACAGGTGTCTCCTTTAACCTTGACGAGACCAAGATCGTGTTTAGGGTTTAACACAACAAATCAAAGTAAGAAAAAGTATCTTGATCAAATGAAAAATTCTTCAGGGACGCAGATAACTTGTGCCCTCTTTAAAAAAGTTATCACAGAGATGTAACACCAGATGGCTCAATCAAGGAATAGTATTTGAGACACAGAGAGCCTGTTCCCTTTCAAAACTCACCACACACACATAACCTTTAACCCAAAAACTTGATAGTGAGGGTTACCAAAACATGACAGTTAGCTACCTCCAATGGAGAAAGAGAGAAATGAACTCTAAGCAACATTGTGAGGAGAATGCTCGAGCACAATCAGTGGCTAACCAAACATAGATACAAGATTCCAATTAAATTTTTGGGTGATACCAAAACCGACTGTGTGATGCTTTCCAACACAACAATAATGAGGGAAACACCATGACAAATGAAAGCTCATGGCTCGGCCAAAACATGGCAAGAATGGTCCAACTCTTAACAACTCATTGCAACCTAGTGAAGCAAAACATGTCAACCACATATATGAAAAGGATTGGAAAACTAAACATCAAGACTGGTTGTAAAACCAATGTGCCAAAAACTCAAAGCTTGTTAAACCATAATCATAATTTTCCACAGAGAACCAAACCAAAAACCCCAAGCTGACCAAACATGTTCTTAACCAATAAACCAATGCACAGGCTACATGCAGCAAGAATATCCATTCCTTTTCTTTAAAACACCAACAATCTAGAGTATTCACAGAAGAAACCATAAGCACAACACTGATACATAGTCAAAAACTTAAGAAAAACACAGACCTCAAGCAATTATGAGCCAAAATTTATTCATAACACAGAGGAATCATCATGGATGGAAAATAAAGGAACCATACCTGGAAAGCTTGCTCAAGGGGAAGAGTTAGACTGTTTCCTTCTTTCACAACCAAAAATTGCAGATCATCAACAACCACCAGAGCAAAAAACCAAATGCAAGTATGGCTAGGGTGACAGGTTCAAGGGTTGTTTGAGTGACGTGTAGTAAATGCATGTCACTTCCTTCTCCAGCCTCATTCAATTCGACGTACACACCAACAAACCCACCATAACATTAACCATTAAATCAAACAACATCCCATTGTTATATCCATTACATAGTGCACCACCCTAAGTCATGTCAAAATCTTTTAGCAATAACCATGTGTTATAATGTTATAACATATGCCTCACACATAACCTTTAATTAAAGAACATAAGTTTAGCAACAAGGGTCTATACATCATTCTTTTATCACAATTACATATAACCCTAGGTATTGAGTATAGTCCTTTTTCCCTTTTGTTTAAGCTCCCATATCATTCTTTTGTAAAAAATCATATGTGAAATAATCAATCGATGTTTAATGCCTAAACACAGAACCTGTAAAAATAATCCTTTTATCCATAGTACAACCATAATTTGTGAGTGACCATCAAAACCATATATCCATGCAACAATTAACCAACCATATTATGTTGTCATAGCAATTAAAATAATGACTTGAATCATCCACTGTAGAAGACTGTGCTGGCATCATTATAACAACAACAAAAAAATATAAGTGCAACACATCCATCATAGAGCCACTAGTCTACAAAGGGGTCCCACCTACTAGTTCATTATTATTATTATAAATAAATAATAGAGATTGGAAATCATTTGTGATCAGTATTCATCATTGTGATTTTAAGCGTCAACAATTTCCTCATGCATAGAATGGAACATAGATTCATTGGGGAAAATATAGTGCAAGGATGTGCTCAACATAAAACCAATAACTTTAACTTCATGTAGTCACATAAAATCCAAATTTGAAACCAAAGATAAAAATCCATGAACCATGTCACTATCTAACGAGGCCATTAACTCTCCTTACATTCCATGACAAAAGCTTCATATCATAAATTTCCACAAAAACATCCAGCTCCACTCCATCCTTACCCACTAAATCCTATTAAGGGTTTGGAGTTTCAATCTTATTTTTGAAAGTGTGCTAACCAAACATCTAGGGTACTTTTATGAGGTTTCATCTTTAAATATTTGACATCATCGTTTCCATGTGAATATGACCTCATAGGAGGAGACTAAGCCTTACATACACCCTCATGTGGGAGGAATTATCCAAAGAGGATCCAACAAGGTCCTTTCTCATCAATGATGTTTTAGGTTAAGACAAAGTCCACCTAAAAAAGGTTGATATTTTAAGAGTAGAATTAGAATAGTTATTAGCATTGCTACCCCTTTTAAAATTTGAATCCAACCTTCACCATTGACAGAGATTAAATTTTTTTGGACCTCATTTGTGGGAGTAGTAGTAAGGGCAATGCTAGTGGAATCATATTTGTTCAACAAGGGAGAGTTTGTAATCCTATGCTCTAGGTTTTCATATGAAAAACAAGTACTTGGTAGGTTGATATATCTAACATACCAATAGATAATTGTTAGTGTGAATAGGGTTCTTTAGCTATCTAGTTCTTTCTTAGCTAGTTCACCACTTTAGCTCTCTTCACACTAGGTTAAGTTTACTTAAGGAATTTTTCACTTTATCCCATATCGATTGCATTTTTAATCTCTTGGATGGTAAATCTTATATATACTCACCCATGTCTCTAATATGAGCATCTCACTTTCATTGTATGCTTTTCATTCTCTTGAGTAGAATACAATTTATTCTTTCTAGATTTTCTTTTCTTCATTCATTTGCATTCTTGGGTGGATTTTTAGCCAAATCTTACATTGTATCAGAGTGGTTGTGAGTTGTGGGTTAGAAATATTTTTAGAAATTTGAGTGTAGAGATTTTTTTTTAAGCACATGAGTATGCTCTTCTCTTGCATCCTCAGATGATTTGGAAAATCATAAAAGTACAGAGAAAACACTAGTTTCTAGGGGGATTCTCTTTTTGAATTTTCAGATGTAGGTCTTTTCAGTGATTCCTAGAGACATTATGAGTTCACCATTGAGTCTGGAGAATCTAAGCTAGCCATATTTACATTTTTTTTGTCCCAATTGGAAATTGGAGGCCAAATCTATGAGGGTTTGAAGCCTGAGGTTTGTTGCCAGATGCAACAAGGAATGACCATTTTAGAGAATTTTGGGTCAAATCCGGCCTTTCCATCATGCTCAGAAGGCTTGAAAATCCTAATATCGACTATCCATTCGCCGATTTTGGGAAAAGTCCAAAGAGGCAAATATATTTTTTCCCACGGAGTCATACGGCCCCCAGTTGGAAGTTCCACTAATTTATCTAGAGGTTTATATAGTTGGTGGTTTCTCTAATTTTGGAGTTAGTTCCACTAAATTTGGTGGAAGTTTTTCTAATTTATCTGGAGGTTTCTACAGTTGGAGGTTTCACTATGTTTAGCAGCAGTTTCGCTAAAATTGGTGAAAAAATCACTAAATTTGGTGGTAGTTTTGTTACATTTGGTGTCAGTTCCACTAAATTGGGTGGAAATTACACTAATTTATCTGGAGGTTTCTATAGTTGGTGGTTTTTCTATGTTTAGTGGTAGTTCTTATAACTTTGGCATAAGGTGAATTTTGAATTCCCTACCCCCTTTCCATTGGTAGGTTTGGTTTTGAAGACAAACTTTGCAGGCTCATATCTCTGGCTTCCAACCTCCTTTTCTTGAGAAATTTTCTTTTATTTGGGTCAATTTTTCATGCCCTTTGCATTGATGCAGAAAATTTCTTATTTTGGTACAGGAATTTTCCAGAATTTGCATATTCTCACAGGTGACACTGCACAGTTCTCGTTTTGAGAACTTCAAAGGCTCAAATATTTTGCATATGACCTCAGATCAAGGTGATTCTTTTTATGAAAGTGCATGACTTTTTTTTTACTTCACAATGGTGTTATTTATTAAAAATTTTATTGTGCCAAAATTGTACTTTCAACACACTCATTCTTGAGGATTTGTAAAGGAATTGAAGTTAAGTCCACTCAACGTTATCTTTCTAGTGGAAATTGTAACCACGCTAAATATAAAGTGCCAAATCATTTTTCATGGGGGTGGGGGTCTCTTGGTGTAATTGTGCTTGTGCATCTCCTTTTATTTGTGCTCTCTTTTCCTTCACAAATGGGTAAATTTAAATTTCCATTGCTAACACCATACAACTACAACACATGGAATCAAAATTTATGGAATGCTTTAATGCAACAAGAATATACACCTTATGTTGAAAGAAAGGAAATTGAATTGATAAATGATAAGGAAAAGGTACTCTATATGATAGAACAAACAAAAGCTCTTGGTTTTCTTAGGAATCTAATTTCCCTTGATATAATGTTTCAACTTGATGGATGTATCAATTCACATGATGCATGGGAAAAATTAAAAACTCTCTATAGGACAATTGATGAAGTTAGGGAATATCAACTTGAAAATGAACTAATGATCCTTGATCCTAATTCTTTTGACAACATCCAAGATTATGTAACAAATATTAATGATCGAAGAGCCTAATGTAAATCATGTGGCATAGAGAAAAAAAAATACAAATTTCCTTAACTACTCTCTCTAAACTTGGACCTTAATATGTTGCATTTGTTTCTAGATTTCACACATAGATTGACAATGGGATCTGCATATACAATGCCTTATTTTTCTTCCTTTTTAGAAATGTTAATGCATGAGCAGGGGAAGATTCTTTCCATGGGTCTCCTTAAGACATATTAATCTCAGGTGTTGTTGGGTAGTCATGTGAAGGGATAGAAAGAGTTAGGGAAACCTAACAAGAAACAAAAAATATATAAGAAGAAGTCATAGAAAGATCAAGCACAATCAATTTCTGCCCCAAAAGTTGACTCCAACTCCTCTTCTTCAAAGGGTAATTCTCAGAAGAAGGATAGGCCAACTTATAGTTACTGCAAGAAGGATGGTCATGAGTAACATTATTGTCATAAGAAGCAGATTGATGAGTTGAACCATCTTCTGAAAAAGAAAAAAAATAGTCTACCTTCTTCACAATAATCCTCTACTCCTTTTTCCAAATCAGGAAAAGGGAAAGAAAATGCACTTGTTGTTACTGCATATTCTTCTCAATAGTGGATTTTTGACTTGGGTGCATCACATGGCATGGGTTCTGTTTGAAAAAAAATTTCCTTTTTGGAGTTTGGTTCAATGCCTCACATTCCCATTGGGGATGAATCTCTTGTATATGTCATCGAGAAAGTTTTTGTTGATGATGGAACTGGTACTTTTGAGGATGTCCTTTATGTGCCTAGTCTATCATCCAACCTTCTCTCAATCTATCAGATTTCCCATAATGGAAGAAAAGTTGAGTTCACTCTAAATTCTGTCACCATCAAGGATATTGAAGAGAATGCACTTCTTGTAGTTGGTAAGCATGATCATGGGCCTCACCTATATGATTTCCCTCATTTTTTACCTGATTCTTATTCTACGAGTTGACTCACCCATTCAGATTTTGTGAGCAAGCTATGGCATGAGAAGTTTGGACATCTCAACTTCCATTATCTTCAACAACTCAACATGCAGGATATGATCACACGTATTCCTTGGATTAGTTTCTTAGATGGAGTTTGTTCAGGTTGTGTCTTGGGAAAGCATCCCAAGGACAAGTTCGTCAAAGGGAAGGCTTGGAGGGATTTAGAAGTCCTTGAGATAGTTCAAAATTAAGTGGCAGGTCCATTTCCATCCTTGTCTTTCAAAAAGGCTCACTACTTGCTCACTTTTATTGATGAATTTTCTAGATACACTTGGGTCTACTTTCTTTGATAGAAAGGAGAATCTCGGATGTGCATAAAAATTATACATACAGATAATGCCATAGAATATGTGAACCACCACTTTGAACAATTTTTCACTCTTGAAGGGATAGATTTTCAACATAGTATCACCTATACACCTCAACAAAATGATGTGGCAGTGAGGAAAAATATTTTCCTAAAAGAGATGGTTGGATGCATAATCCACACATGCTCCCTTGCACCTAAGTATTGCGAATAAGATATCAACAATGTTGTTCACATTTAGAATAGAGTTACACATAAGGAATTAAAGGGCATCACTCCCTTTGAATATTGATGTGGTAGGAAACCTGTGGTGTGGCACTTAAGGGTTTTTGGATCCCCAACACGGGCAAACATTCCTTCAAAAAAGTTAAAGGGATTAAAACCTTATATTCAGCCATGTATATTTGTTGGTTAGCCCGATGGTGTAAAAGGATATCGGCTCTTGGATATTGAGACACATGATATCTTCATTGAGCATAGTGTGCAATTTAAGGAAAGCTCTCCTAGCTCATCCTCTCATCTTCCTTCCTCCACAGTGGATTCTAATAGTGTTTGGGAATATTTTCCTTCAATTGCCTCTACTTTTAGAGTTATCATGAGGTTTCATCCTCATATTCAAAGAGTTCAAATTCTAAGGATGATGATTCTCCTCTTTCATCCTATACCATGCCTCGTTAGGCTCATCATACACTTGAGTCTACATGAACTTTTGTTAGGGATCCTTTTGATACTCTAAGGAATCAATCAAAACATTAGGATATTTAGCATTCCTACAATACCACAACTTCAAATCCATATTCCTTTCATGAAGCATTAAGTATTTATGAGTGGGATTTGACAATAAGAACCATGAATCATTGTTATAGCCCTAAATTTCTCTACACATGCATACCTGGACTTTGGCCCTCTTACTTGCATTCTTTTCCAAAGCACTGCTAAGTTGCTCTTCTTAAAAACCAATTTTTAGAAGATGTACGCACCCTGCTCCACTACAGCCCACATACACACTCATGTGCTCCACTACAGCCCGCGTACATACTCAAGATGATGCACTACATTCCATGTACATAATCAGGCCGATGCACTACAACCCGTGTACATACTCAGGCTGCTTCACTACAACCCACGTACATACTCAGGATGCTCCACTACATCCCACGTAGGTACTCAGGTTGCTCCACTAAAGCCCGCATGCATACTCAATATGTTCCACTACAACCCGCGTATACCTCCAAAAAGTTGCAAAAAACAAAAAGTTGCAAGGAATTCGTTGAGATTACAGGATATTGGGTAGTTTCCCAACTAATCCACTGCCTATATCCTGTCACCCAACCAAATAACCATCCTTTTCCCATATAAAAGGAGGTGTTGGGGTTTGATTCCTAACATAAGAATTGTAATATCCCAAGGCCGAACCCAATTCTAAATGTAAATGCTAATGTACTTAATCTGGTAAGATGTTTGATATCATTTTGTATGCACCTTTCATGGCATAGTGCGCGCATGTACTACGCAGTAAAATGACGAAGTGTGCACATTCTTGGATACCGTGCACAGCAATTTAAGTGTGCATGATTTTGAGGCCGAAGAGCCTTTATGTATATGATGTGTTTATAGGTTGGTGAGCCAGTTATTATAAGCTAGGATTATTATGTTTTGATTAGGCCGGAGAGCCTAGATGTTAAAGGCCAGTGAGCCTATTTTTGTATATATCTCATAATTAATATAAAATACATCGTTGCACATAGACCAGCCACGATAAAAGAGTATGGGGACTAAACTCCACTAGTTAGGGAAAGGGTGGGGCTAAAAGTTAAGGAAAAGGGCTAAGATAGGGAGCTTAAGCCAAAAAGGAATATTATATTAATATTTCTTTAAAGTATAAGGTAATGATAATTATTTTATCCTAAGTTATAAAGTTGGGGACAAGTGGGCCAAAGTAGCTCCCAACATGACAAGTATCAAGTTGGGAACATGCATATATATTGTTTGGACTTAGATCATTTCCCATCATTCTTCCCATTATTCCTTCCACCATTCAGTCATCCAGTCAATCATCCATGAGAATTCACACACCCATTGAGCTATCCTTCGTACCTTCATGACTGTACCGGAACCCGTATCCATAACCATTATGTTTGTGTATCTGGTTAGATTGGGAGATGGATTGAAGAAGTATGTTGTCAGGCTCGTGGGATATTGAAGAGGGGGGTTGTTAGGCCCATGAGAAATTTCTCTCTGGGTGAGAGAATTTCCAGGAATTGATTTCATGAAGGTGTTAAACTACAACTACATGGCTCAGAGACTTCTTGTCTGGCCTATTGTTGAAGCCTGGAAAGGAAGTGGGGCAATCGAAGGACTGTTGAGCAGAGAAGGGGAACACTTACTGGGTGGGACAGGCATGTGGGGAATGAGGGAGTATAGGCAATTAGTTTGAGTTGGCACCTGTGACAGAGTCTTTCCTGTTGTCTATGAGACATTAGCCTGGTTAGGAATCCCTTTACACGGGTGGAGTTTAGTCCCAACTTGAGGGTGACCCACTGTTGAGAGTGATGAGCGGTGTGGTCTAAGGCTAGGAGGTTCGTGAAAGTTCTGCACACAGTTGGTGATATTCTTACCAAGACAAGTGTCCATTGTGTGATAAATTTACATGCCACATTATTATTTACATGTTTATCTTTATGGGTTTATCCTATGTGTGTTTATAATTGTGTTTTTATTTATGGGTATTGCCTGAATATGCTACATATATATGTTTATTGTCATTCTGTATGAATTTATGCAATTACAGTATGTATTTCTCTGTTTACATTTATATATAATTCCACAAGAGTTTTGTGTGTATATGTTTTAATTGCATGCTGTTCGAAAAATGTATGTGGCATAGCTAAGTTAGATGTTGGGTATGTTACAGTATGTTCCGCAGAGAGAGTGAAAGTCTTCTCTCGTGTATCGTGGTCCGGCTTGGGTGGTCGTGGACGTTACAATATAGTATCAGAGCTTCAGTTTTCAACACTGAGCCTGGATGGGCCGAGCAAGTTGAGTGAAGTGAAATTTTATGGAGGATTTATTTCAAAGTGGCCAAAGTTCAAGTTGCTGAGTGTCCATGGTAAAAAGTAACAACAATTGTGTGGAATTGGGAAAAGGCCCAATTTTTGTTGCTAAATTCATGGGAAAATTGAGAAATTTGGCCATGTGGTAAGATATTCTTGATTTAATATATGTTCAAGCAAATTTAGAACTGGAATTGGACGATTTGAAGTTACAGTGAAGCCATGACAGTTGGAGCGATATTAGTAAATAAAATTCTCAATTCGTGAATTGATTTTGGGGAAATTCATTCCAGAAATGTCAACCCACAATGATTTGTTGTTGCAGAGGTTGAACTAGTGTTATTGGGGTGAAATTGAACGAATTTCATAGTTGCAGAATGTCTATGGTAGAAAGTGGGAAAAAATTTAAGCAAAAGCCTAAATTTCTGCAGCGGAATTCACGAGGAATTGATGCGCATAAAAATGAATGCGCGTAGGTGGGCACACTAAAAAGGCATGATGCGCTGTAAAACACTTATGGTATGTAAAATTGCATGCCACGTGGAAAAATATTGGCATGATGGTGCACACGCTAAATTTTGGCATCGCGCGGAAAATTGTTGGCGTGTTGGTGCACGCAGTAAAATTTTGGCGTCGCACGGAAAAATGTTGGTGTGCGGGGACATGCACTAAATTTAGAATTGCGCAGTGTGCATACACATAATAAGGTGTGAGCGATGTGCGCACTCATAATAATGGTGCGCGTGGTGTGCGCAATATTGGCACAATGCAGAGGAGTTTGGTTGGTGTGCGTGCAATGTGAGTATATGTTGTCGTGTGACAGTTTAATTAATGGCGCATGCAGAGTATTGGTTCGCGTTGGGCGTACTAAACTTTGGCATGGTGCAATGCATAGAGTGAAATACGCACGGAATATCGTGCATGATACAAAAATTGTGTGCAACGGACAATAGTGCAAGAACCAAAACTATGCACTGGGCAATTATGAGAAAGTTACAACACAAACAATGTAAGGTAAGTTTTAAGACCCATCTAACTTCAAAGAGCCATAACTTTCTGCTCCAAAATACGATTGAGGCATAAGAATAGTAAATGGAAAGCTATTGAACCATAGAAGACATTACCAAAGCTGAATTAAATTTCTGGGCATGTTAAAAATGTTTAAAATGGAAAATAAGGCACCTATAGCATTCCAGACCAAAAACACGAATTGGCCTAGAACTTTAGTAGGCTGTAACTAACAGCCAAGAACCCAGAAAAAGGTGAAACTTGGATAGAGTGTCCATAATATGTATACGACGAAACCCAATTGAGATCCTATGAAAAATCCAATGGATTAGGTGTGAAATTGCATAATTACAGCGCAAAGTTGAAAAATGAACAACAAAATTAATGGACAATTTTTAAATAGCCATAACTTTCTACTCGAGACTCAAAATTGAGCATGGGAGTAAGCGTTGGAAAGGTATTGGATAGTAGAATCTAAATATCCACCTAGAAAATTGATCTGAGCACTCAATTTTTTAGGAAATCAAAATAAATAATTATGATATATTATTGAACCAAAATGGCTCATATTTTTCATGAATTGTTGAAAGAGTTACCTAATAAATCTTTTTTGGCTACAGATTTTGCAGAGTTAACAACAAATAGATCAGATCAGGATCAAAAGAAAGTCCATAATAATGGAATAGGCACAAGGGAATTACATCCAGGAAGATGAAATCAAAGGGATGGATATCCATTTGGGCATTGAAGGAACAAACTCCAATGGGCATGGAGAAGGAAGAGATGAAAACATGAATATGGTAGAGACCATTAAAAATTTGAATAGGGATGTCCAAAGCCATAAATATGATAATGAAATTCTTATCAGAGCCATGGAGTAGAAAGATGAATTCAACATGAATTTAATGCAGAGCTTGAACATAATAGAAAATAAATTGGATAAGGAGAGTGGCTCAAGAAAATCTAGAAGTCACAGGCCTCCTGATGAGAAAAGAAGAGCAAGAAGTGTTAGTAGACATCACCACCACTCCAAGAGGCATTCCAATAAGAGAGAACACAACAACTCAAGCCCATCCCCTGTCAGGAAGCATAAGAGTTCTGGGGTGGATGAACTGCGAGGAGAAATGAACAAAATCAAACCTCCTACATTTGATGGTGAGCACAAGAAGGATGAATATGCAAAGACATGGTTGTTGGGCATGAGAAAATATTTTCAATTGCATAATTATTCTTCTCATGGAGAAGGTGGAATTTCTATCTATCAACTCAAGGGAAAGGAATCCTTGTGGTGGGATCAACTTGTGCAGGTGCAACACATTAAAGATAAAAGTGTTACTTGGAGAGAATTCAAGAAGTATTTTGAGAAGAAATACTTGACTAAGAGATACTATGACAAGAAAATGAAAGAGTTCTTTGAACTCAAGATTGGGAGTATGACCATATATGAATATGAAAGAAGGTTCTTAGAATTGTTGAAGTATGTCTCTTTCATCAAGGATGAGACAATTAAGATTCAAAGGTATTTGAGTGGATTTCCATCTGTAACATCCCGCTCTGGCGCACTGACAAAACTTATTCTTTGAGGACACTTGCTCGCAAGTGATCTGGATTTTTATGATGATGAACCACTTAACCTTGATGATGATGCGTCATGATTGATGACAGGATGTTTTACTATTGTTGTATACAGATGCTATTGACTCAGTTTCATTGAGTGTGCAGGGTTTCAGATCTTGAGGATGCAGAGGCATCGGTGGAACTCCCTTGGACTCCGGATTGAGTCAGGGAGTGGGATATTTGAGTTGTTTCATTTATGGTGATATTGATTTGTTTTGATGATATGCTATTGATTTTATGATATGTCATTGACATGATCTGACATGATGGTTGATGATGCAGGCTGACGATAGCTTGCCGACCAGACTCACATATGGAGTAAAGGGG
>JZKD02S1679848.1:318259-360553 GCA_000966675.3 Picea glauca | reverse complement strand
TCTATCTCTGGTTCTTGTGTGGCCCCTTTGCGGCTCGGGGGGCTAAGGGGGAAGAAGAGTACCCCTAGCGTTGGCTGGGAGGTACCGGTGAGCTTTCTTTGGTCGACAAGCAGAAGCAGCACGGAGCGAGGGAAGCGGCACAGTGCGAGGGACGTCTCCGAAGCGGGCGAGTGGAAAAGGTACGATTTTAATTGGTAAAATGGAAAGCGTTTTATATTCGGCAAATTATTGTTATTGGTGATAATATGATGAGATTGTTGGGCATTATATTTTGCAATTTCGTTCAGCAATGATATTGTAGAGTTTGTTTATAATTTGATCATGTGTCACTGTAGTTATGATGTCAGGTGTTTTTGCATTGATATGAATTATGTGATGTTGTTAATTTCTTATAAGAAAAAAAAAAAGAAATTCCTATTGTACTTCGCTATTCATAGACGTAACGAAGGGGTCGTTACACCATCATTCATCAGTAAATACAATATGATGATCCCAAGACATTGGAGGAGACCATAAGGCGAGCTAAATGCCTATTTGATCAGAAAAAAGAAAGGCCAAATTTCAAAAAAACCTTGGGAAGACAAAAATAAATTCAAGATGGATCAGAGGAATAAAGGGACTAATCCACCATTCTTCAGAAATAATCCTCAGGGACAACCAACTTCTAGAGAACCCATAACAAATGAGATAGGGTGTCAAAGGAAAAGGCAGCCACCTATTCAATGTTGGGGTTGTAAAGGGGATCATATGTTCAGAGATTGTCCTCATAGAGGTTAAAAATTTAGGACTGTTCACAATGTACAGCAAGCTGAAATAGTGGAGGACATGGGTAGAAATGTACCAAGGATCTATGCAGCCCTAGACAACAAGCAAGCAGATTATCAGTCACATATGATTGAAGTGGAAGGTATGATCAACAACCAAACCATTGCTATTTTAATTGATTCATGAGCTAGTCATAGTTATATAGATCCTAAGATGGTGGGAAGTTTTCATTTGCCAAGAAGCAAGCATGGAAAATCTTGGTTGGTGCAGCTGGCTACCGGAGCCAAAAGAAAAGTTAATGAGATGGTTAAGTCATGTCTTATGGACATGAATGGGATGAACACCAGGGAAGATTTGAACATCTTGGCTTTAGGTTCCTATGACTGTCTAATTGGGATGGATTGGTTGGACCAACATCATGCTATCCTAGACTGTCATCACAAGGAATTTACTTGCTTGGATGAAGAAGGGAGCCTAGGAAAAGTGCAAGGAATTCCTAGGGAAGTAACCATCAGATAAATTTCAGCATTGCAGCTAAAGAGATGTTACAAAAAAGGGTGTCAATTATTTGCAGCTCATATGGAAGAGGCACCTAAAGATAAGGTGCCAAATTTGGAAGATCATACAGTCCTGGAAGATTCTGAAGATGTGCTCAAGGAGGTACCAGGACTACCCCCAAAGAGAGATATTGATTTCTCTATAAATTTAATGCCTGAAGCAGCTCCGGTGTCAAAGACTCCTTACAGAATGACTACACTAGAGTTGAAGGAGTTGCAAATGAACCTTGAAGAACTTATGAAGAAGGGGTATATACACCCAAGTGTGTCACCTTGGGGTGTCCCAGTCTTGTTCGTGAAGAAGAAAGACAAGACATTAATATTGTACATTGATTTCAGATAGTTGAATAAAGTGACTATTAAGAACAAGTATCCTCTGCCAAGAATTGATGATCTTTTTGATCAATTGAAAGATGGAAAGATATTTTCCAAGATAGATCTCAGGTCAGGATACCATCAAGTAAGGATTAAAGTGGAAGATATCAGCAAGACCACCTTCAGAAAAAGGTATGGTCTTTATGAGTTTATAGTGGTACCATTTGGGTTGTCAAATGCACCAGTTGTTTTCATGTGCTTAATGAATGGTGTTTTCCGAAAATATTTAGACAAGTTTGTCATTGTATTTTTGGATGAAATTCTTGTATATTCCAAGTTAGAAGAAGAGAATGAGCATCATTTGAGGATGGTTTTGCAATTTTTAAGGGAGCATCATTTGTATGCCAAATTGAGCAAGTGCTTATTTTATCAGAAGCAAATTCATTATTTGGGACATATCATTTCAAAGGATGGGATAGCAAGGGATCTTGAGAAGATAGAATCCATTAGAGAATGGTCAGTGCCAAATAATGTGACAGAGGTCATATCATTCATGGGCCTTGCAGGCTACTATAGGAGATTTATTGAAGGATTCTCAAAGATTGCACACCCAATCACTTCCTTAAAAAGAAGGGTGTGAAGTTTCAGTGGACATTGGATTGTGAAAAGAGTTCCCAACACTTGAAACAATTATTAACAAGTGCTCCAATACTAAGGATTTCAAACCCAAATGAAGACTTCATTGTATGCACAGATGCATGTAAAGAAGGACTTGGTGGAGTCCTCATTCAAAATAGGTTTGTTATATGTTATGAATCAAGGAAGTTGAAGGAACATGAAAGACACTATGCCACTCATGATTTGGAGTTGGCATCCATAGTGCATGCCTTTAGGAAATGGAGACACTACCTCATGGGGAAAAGTTTTTAGCTCATGATAGACCACAATGATCTGAAACATTTATTTGATCAACCAACTCTAAATGCTCGGTAAATCAGATGGTTATGATTTTTAAGTGAATATGACTTTGATATAAAGCATATCAAAGGGAAAGAGAACAAAGTGGCTAATGCACTCAACAGAAGAGTGCATGAATTGCATGCTACAACCATTATCATGTACCAATCAGATTTAAAACACAGAATTTTAGAGGCTTCCAAATTAGATTTGCAATACAAGGAATTAGTGGAAAAATTACAACAAGGTAATTTACAACAGGAAATTGAAGAATACAAGCTAGATAATGATGAAATTCTCATGTATAGGGGAAGAATTTATGTACCAAATTCTCAGGAGTTGAAAAATATGATATTGGGAGAAATGCATAATGTACCTTATGCTGGGCACCCAGGATATCAGAAAACTATTGCAGTTGTCAAAAGCCAATATTATTGGCCAGGCATGAAGAAAGAGGTTGCTTGTTTTATTGCCAAATGTTTGGAATGTCAAAAGGTAAAGGATGAGCATAGACACCCATCTGGTTTGCTACATCCATTACCCATTCCTGAGTATAAATGGGAAGTTGTAACAATGGATTTCATCACCAAACTGCCCAGAACAAACAAGCAGCATGATTCTATCATGGTAGTGGTGGATAAGATTACTAAAGCTTCCCATTTTATTCCAGTTAAGCTCACTCACAAGGAAACCAACATTGTTGATATTTATATGAAAGAAATTGCTCGATTACATGGCATACCCAAGAAAATTGTGTCTGACAGAGATCCAAAATTAACCTCAAAATTTTGGAAGGGATTATTTAATGGATTTAGAACAAATATGAATTTTAGCACAACTTATCATCCAGAATCAGATGGACAAACAAAGAGGGTGAATCAAGTGATTGAAGATATCTTGAGGATGTATGTGATGGATAAACCATCAAAATGGGAAGACTACCTACACTTGGTAGAGTTTGCTTATAACAATGGGTACCAAACATCTCTAAAGATGAGCCCATTTGAGGCACTTTATGGTAGAAAGTGAAACACACCGGTAAGCTGGGATAACCCAGCAGATAGAGCAATGGTTGGGCCATATTTGCTCAGGGAAATGGATGAGCAAATGTTGAAAATCAAACAAAATTTAAAGGCTTCCCAAGACATGCATAAAATCTATGTTGATAAGGGCAGAACTCATAGGGAATTTAAAGTTCGGGACCATGTATTCTTGAAACTAAAGGCCAACAGAAGTTCCCTGAAGTTGGGAAATTGTTCAAAGTTGGCAGCTCACTATTGTGGGCCGTTTGAAATCCTAGAAAGGATTGGTCCAGTAGATTATATGATTGCATTGTCTGCATCTATGTTTGTTCATAATGTATTCCATGTATCATTGCTCAAGAAATATATAACTGATGCTAATCATGTTATTGATTGGAATGTGATTCAGGTGGAGCAAGAAGGCGCTTTTCAAGTGCATTCGGTATGCATTCTGGATCGAAAAATCAAACAGCTCTGGAATCAATCCATAGGGCTTGTAAAGGTCCAATGGACCTTGTACGGTCCTGAGGACGCTCCTTGGGAGCATGAGGATGCAATGCGAGCAGAATACCCGCATATTTTTGAGGATTTTTGAAAATTTTGTTGTATGTGTGTACTTAATGCATCGAGGACATTGCATAAATAAGGGGAGGGGATTGTAATATCCCTAGGTCGAACCCAATTGTAAATGTAAATGCAAATGTACTTAAGCTGGTGAGATGTTTGATATCATTTTGTATGCACCTTTCATGGCATAGTACGCGCATGTACTGCGCAGTAAAATGAGGAAGTGTGCACATTCTTAGATACCGTGTGCATCAATTTAAGTGTGTGCAATTTTTAGGCCAGGGAGTCTTTATGTATATGATGTGTTTATAGGCTGGTGAGCCAGTTATTATAAGCTAGGATGATTATATTTTGATTAGGCCGAAGAGCCTAGATGTTAAAGGCCAGTGAGCTTATTTTTTTATATATCTTATAATTAATATAAAATATATCGTTGTGCGCAGGTCGACCATGATAAAAGAGTACGGGGGACTAAACCCCACTAGTTAGGGAAAGGGTGGGGCTAAAAGTTAAGGAAAAGGACTAAGCTAGGCAGCTTAAGCCAAAAACAAATATTATATTAGTATTTCATTAAAGTATAAGGTAAGGATAATATTTTATCCTAAGTTCTAAAGTTGGGGACAAGTGGGCCAAAGTAGCTCCCAATGTGACAAGTGTCAATTTGGGGACATGCATACATATTGTTTGGACTTAGTTCATTTCCCATCATTACTTCCACCATTCAGTCATCTAGTCAATCATCCATGAGCATTCACACACCCATTGAGTTATCCTTCGTACCTTCATGACTGTACCGAAACCTATATCCATAGCCATTATGTTTGTGTATCTGGTTAGCTTGGGAGTTGGACTGAAGAAGCAGGTTGTCAGGCCCGTGGGATATTGAATAGGCAGGTTTTCAGGCCCGTGAGAAATTTCTCTCTCGGTGACAAAATTGTTGGGAATTGATTTCCTGAAGGTGCTAAACTACAACTATAGAGCTCTGGGACTTCCTATCTAGCTTGTTGCTGAAGCCCGGAAAGGAAGTGGGGTAGCCGAAGGACTATTGAGAAGAGAAGGGGCACACTTCGTGGGTGGGATAGGCATGTGGGGAATGAGGGACTGTAGGTTTTTATCTTGATTTGGAACCTATGGCAGAGTCTTTCCTGTTGTCTATGAGCCATTAGCCTAGTTAGGAATCCCTTTACCCGGGTGGAGTTTAGTCCCAGCTCAGGGGTAACCCACTATTGAGAGTGATGAGTAGTGTGGTATAAGGCTGGGAGGCTTGTGGAAGGTCTGCACATAGTTGGTGATATTATTACCAAGATAAGTGTCCATTGTGTGATAAATTTGCATGTCGCATTATTATTTACGTGTTTATTTTTATGGGTTTATCGTAAATGTGTTTATAACTATGTTTTTATTTATGGGTATTGTCTGCATATGCTACATATATATGTTTACTTTCATTCTGTATTAATTTGTGCAATTACAGTATGTATTTTTATATTTTCATTTTATATATAATTTTGCAAGAGTTATGTGTGTGTATGTTTTAATTGCATGCAGTTCGAAAAATGTATGTGGCATAGCTCAATTAGATGATGGGTATGTTACAGTATGTTTTGCAAAGAGAGTGAAAGTGTTCTCTCGTGTATCGTGGCCCATCCTGGGTGTCGGGGATGTATAGATAATAACAACAAAACTCTACATGTTTCACATCCCCTCCTTGCCCCAAGAATTTGCAGCCACCTTGTGAGATTTGCATCAGAATTTTCTATTTTTCCCTTTTTCCTCCATCATAAGCCTATTACATGTCCCTAGAAAAAGTTTGAGAGGAGAAAGATATGCAAAGGCGCAGTTGGAGCTTAGCGAAGAGGAGCTTGGACCAGGTTCATGGAGAAGTCCTCGACCTTGTTGTAAGAAAACATTGTTATATCAATAAAAGGAATAATATTTTTGTCTCGAAATATGATGTGTCAAATATTTGTATTTGATTTATTCTTTTTTCTAACATCTAACCCATGATTTATATATGAGATGCATGTTTGTAGTTTACTGTTTATCATTTTGTGAATGTAGACCGGCCTTGGGAGGAGGTTTGTAGTTAGTGGAGATATCAAGCGCAAGAGGATCGACACCGGGTGTGAAGTAAAAGGTAAAGTTACTTGATCCATCTCACCTTGTCTTTCATGTATGAGTCTGGGATATATTCGGGGTAGTTAGAAAAGTAGGAGACTTTTAGACGATTAGGATCTTCCTACATTTTGAACCCTAGTGTAGTCCATAGGGGGGTTTTCCCACTAGCAGAAATAGAGACCATACTGGGGAAGCCTCTAGGGTTTTAGGGGATGTTTTGGGTGTTTAATTGGTTTTATTACCTTTTGATTTTCTTGTTGAGTTTGTTGAGTCTTTCAAGGGGTCTAGTCACCTATTGGTGCCATACCAGTTATCCCTGCCATGTCAGTTTGTCTGTTTATTTCTATTTTGAAGAATTACAGAGGTGTACGTGGTCTACTATGGGCTAGCATGCGTACATATGTGCCCTTCTTTTTAGAAAAAATGTGTAAATACGTAGGCTTCTTAAGCATCAGTAGTGTACCTGTGTCAAGAAAATATTTTTAAGAAGAGGCAGTCAACCTCTTCCCTGATTGAGGTTTTACTTGTCAGGGTTTCTTGTTTAAGTTCAGTGTCTCTGGTTTTTACAGTCAAATCCTGGGTTAGATTTCGGTTTATTTGTTTATTTTAAGTTTCTTGTGTCTCCTATAATTTTTAACTTATTTTTAGCTTGAAATTTTAAGAAAAATGAGTTTCATTTTGAAAAAAAAAGGGGCCATGAATCGTGTATTCATCAGTTTCTTTTAGAATATTTTGTTAGTTCTTCTTTGATTGGAATAAAATATAAAAAACTTAGTTTGTTAGGTCTCTTTCTTTCTTTACATTTGCTTTGCATTGTTATTTGAAAAAGAAAAATAAATTAGCATAGTGTTGTGTTTTCTTCTCATCTTTAAAAGATTTTTAAAAGAAAAATAAGAAAGATAATCCTTCTTTGCTAGTGTTCTTATAAGTTTCTTTTTTTGCAAGAGTCTTAACAACATCAGTTTCACTACTGCACCCTTTTTGAGTAAATCAATCTAGTAAAAAAGAACGCTAAATCTAAAATTAACTAGACTTTTTATGTTTGTAGGGTCAACCAACTACTTTAGGGTTAGGGCCTTGAATTAGGTTGGAGAGGAAACTCTTCAAGGCCGTTAAATCAAACATTGGAGTCTGAGTTCAGGAGTGTTAATGTCCAGTGACATGAAATTTATCCGGGACCCCCCTCTAACACAGGGGCTAAACACGAGGTCATGTGAGGAAAGGCAACGGAGATAACCCCTCCAAAGCCAGACCAAACATAGTAGGAAATGCATATTGAGGACTTGTCATGGAATACTGTCGGTTGCATTTAACTACAGAGCTTCATGGACCTTGAATTAGTTTGAGATCCTAAGTTTTCTTTCAGACCACTTGATTTCGATACCCTCAGTAGGTTTCCGACTTGTTATCCCACTCATTGCAGTCCACCCGACTGTCGATTGTACCCGCCTGGTGACTATTTACAAGCTGGAAACTTAGTTACCTTTATTTTAGGGACTTACATAGGTGACTGCAGGTGTATACTGTGGTACCTAGGGTATATTTCAGGTCACACTTTGTAGAGTATACCCGGAGGGTGCTTCCATGTTCGAGTTGCACTTGCACCAGTAATTTTCTCTAGTGTTGGTTGGCATAACTATTCTTCCTACTAGATAGTGGTCTGTTTGATTTTTCTTTAGGAACTTTTAGTGTGTGCTCTGTGCTCCCTAGTTTTCCATAGTGAGTTAGTCAGTCATTAATTTGGGTCTCTGATATAAGGTGGTGGACCGCCCACTCCGTTGGTCGTGAGGTCTTTTCGATCTTTTGCTTAGAAATGTGGAGCCGCCTCTTTATAGGTGTTGTTTTGATAACACTGGTTTGCCAGAGTCAGTGTGTGAGAATTTTAGGGACTTGAACAATCCCGCAAGGGGATAACCTGTGAACAATATCTTCATGGATAAAGTTCCCGATGATACCAACCAAGGAATCCCTTCACAAGGGGATTCTTGTGTTTTTCCTTTTCTCCGAAATGTTGGTGTCCCTTTGATGGCCACTTTATACATTCCTAGGTTGAATGTGGGACTACCGGTTTGGTTGGGTACCATTCCAAATGTCCCAAATTCTCTTGACGCTTCTTAGTTAAGAACTTTATGTCATTGGCACCATGTTGATGTTCCTTCCTCAACAAATTCTTCTTCTCCTCCTTCTCCCACCTCTGGTGAAAGTACAGTCACTAGTAACCAAAAGTCTAAATGAAATAGAAAGAGGAAGAATAGGAAGAAGAAGTCACCAACCTCTACAAGTCATGTTGGAGATAGTTCCCCAACATCTGCAAGTCATGTTGGGGGAAAGCACCCAGCCTCTGCAATTCATGTTGGGGGAAAAAGTCCAATCACTTCTAGTCATAGTGGTAATAGGTCTGTAGCCTCTGCAAGTCATGTTATCGTCTCATCACCAAGCTCTGCAAGTCATGTTGGATATGTGAAACCATCCACTGCTAGTCATGCTGGGGGAATTGATTCTATTGAGAAACCTAGATGGATAGGACGTAAGCCTAAGTTCCCTTGTAATATTTGCAAGGGAGATCACCTTACTCATATGTGCCCTGGCATTCTAGAGGTACAAAGATTGTGGTCCCTGTCTACAAGCTCTTCTGATTCTCATTCTTCTAAGGTTTCCTCACAGTCTATTCAGTCTTTTCTTGATAAAGTGGTCATGTCGATGCAGTCGTCGGTTGATCCCACTCCTATTTTGGAGGGTGAGGTGCCTTTATACCATGTAGTCTCATAGCCTATTCAACCATTGTTTGAGAAAGTGGTCACACCGATGCAGTCTTTGGTTGATCCCACTCTTCTCTTTGAGAGTGTCGAGTCTACCAAAGTGGTCAATCCAATGCAATCTTCAGCTAATACTACTCTTTTGTTGGGGAGTGATGTGTCTACCGACTATGTTATTAGCATTTCCAGTTCAGTACTTTCAAAACAAGGGGGCATTCTTCTCACTTTGAGAAAACCCCCTCCAAGCCCCGGGATGGTTTCCTTTGATTGGAATGACCTTGTTGAGTCTCATCTTCCTTCTTTTGCACCATTTCAAATAAGGGTTGAAGTTAATTCAACAAACATTTATCTATGTATTGTGGTTGAAGGATCCTCTGCAAGTATTTTATCCTCCTCGGTTTGGAAATTCTTGGGATTCTCGAGCTTGTGTCTTCTTCACATGAGCTGTTCGATTTTGACAGATGTCCTAGTGAATATTTGGGGGTTCTTCCTCAATTGCCTATCTTGTTAGGTGGGAAGACTATCCTTGTTGATGTTATAGTGGTGCAAGGCTCATTAGATTTCAATATGCTTCTCAGGCGTGATTATGTATATGCTCTAAACGTTGTGGTGTCTATGCTCTTTCGGGTGATGCATTTCCCTCATAATGGAACATTGCCACTTTCTACCAGCTGGCATCTGATAATCACCATCCTAATTCGGTGTTAGTTCAGGATGCCCCTTTATATGTTCCTAGTGTTCGTGTAGAATCTACCCCGCCACGGGTTAATTATGTGGTGTCTTATCCTTGATGTTCAATTGCTTCTGAGCAGGAACCTGTACAATCATGTTTGCCTTCTCGAGACTTGGTCTCAGCAATTGATCCGTTGGTTTATCCAATGGGGGCATGGGAGCCCTTTCTTCCCCCTCTTGGTACAAGTGATCTCATTGGGATTACTTGAGAAAAGTAACCTCTTGGAGTCTTCATTAAGCCCTTTTCAGACTCTCTAAAAATGAAAATATTGTCGAGCGCTCTTGTTTCCCTTCACGCTCGCCAAACTAAAACTTGAAGGCACATATGTCTGGTGGCATTTTACCCCTTTTTCGGTCGGGATGGTCAATAGTACAAATAAAGGTATACTCTAGGAACTTCAGTTCACTAGAAGAGTATTCTCAGGTATAATTTTAACCCTTTTTTGGGCCTAAGGGACTAAATTTACAAAAAAGGAACCCCCACGGAGTCCATAGTTAAGATCTTTTTAGACTCGCTAAAATTGAAAAGATTGTCGAGTGATATTTTTCTTTCACACTCGTTAAATTGGTCTAGAAGAACATCCCCTACAGATTCCATAGTTAAGCTCTTTTCAGACTCCTTAAAATTGAAAAGATTGTCGAGTGACCTTGTTCTGTCACACTCGTTAAGTTGGTACAAAAAAACATCTATTGGAATGATTTTACCCCTTTTCCAACCTGTAGATTAGGGAGGAAAAAGGTACACCTCAGGAGATTTGTATCACCAGGAGAGTTCTCCTAAGTAAATTTTATACTTTTTCGGGCTAAGGAGACTAAATTTAGAAAAAGGCTGTGAGTCCATAGTTAAGCTCATTTCAGAGTCCTTAAAATTGAAAACATTGCTGAGTGATCTTGTCTTTGTCACGCTTGTTAAAATGGTTTTGAATAAATGTCTTTTTGGTGCTATTTTATCCCTTTTTCGAACTGACTAGAGTATTTCCAAAAAATATACCCCATTGGAGTCTTCTTTTACGTTTTTTTAGACTCTCTAAATGTGAAAAAACTTCTAATCTTACCTTCTCTGGGCTCGTGAAAAATACATTGAAGGGGGTTTCATCATGTATTGATAATCACATTTGCATCCCTACATCTTTGGCCTAATGTCGACTCCATGTTGATTTCAATTAAACCTTTGAAGCATGCCTTATATGCAAGCCTTGTAGCACTTTGTCTCTGTGACCTAACACCTTGACCCATGGAGGAATTTTCCCCAAGTGTCCTTCTCCTACACATGTCTCCTTGTTGTGAGCATTAGTTTGTTCCTTGCGCTTGGAAATAGTATGCTTGTGACACTCATTCCTCCTTTGTAACGTAGCATTGTTTTATTATTTTTCAAGATCTTTACAAATAATGAAAAAGAAAAAAAAAGAAAAAAACCCCCAAAAAGAGGACATGAAATATATTTTCTTTTTATGGCAGCACAATGAGTCTCCCTTGGACAAAGAACATCCTTTCATTTGTTCATCAAGCTTTGGGATCTAATATGACCTTAGGAATTTGTTCTCACTACATAGAGTTGTGTCCTCTTCCGTTTGGTTATTCTTCCAAACACATGGATAGTTTGTGTTGCCTCCTACATCGGAGACTTATGTCAATTTCATGTTGTCTGAGTCTGATCATCTGTCGTGCTATTGTCCAAGGGAATTTTTACCCAACCTAAGTCGGCCTTTCCGTAGTTTGTCTCCTAACCTCATGCCCGACCATCCCAAAAAGTCCAATCAAGTCCTTGTTCGAAATAAATGAAGTTCTCTACCGGATCATCGAGATCCTCTTTTCTTTTCACGATGAGCCATCAAATACCTCTGGGTAGTGAAGTCGTACACTCACATTACACTCCTACCTAAGTTTTGAATATCTTGAAGTTGTTTCTCGAGCTCTGAAGGCCTCATCTCCAGCCATCGGGCGTAGTTGGATTCTTGAAGATGGATACTATACTTGTATATCTTTGATTTTGATATTTAGATACGTTTGTGTATTGATCGCAGCTACACTTTACATAGTTATATGACATGGATCTGCAGTGTATTTGATTGGCATCCATGATTTATTTCATCCCGAGCATCAGAAAGCCTGCCTCAAAGAGACAATTTTTATTTTTTCAAATGGCACCTCCCGAACTCTGGTCCCGAGCTCACTTGTTACATACATTAGTGAAGATTTTGTAATGTATTTCAGCCATCATATTCTCTTCTGACCTCACACATTAGGGGGCATCTGTTATATCCCTAAATTTCTCTACACATGCATACCTGGACTTTGGCCCTCTTACTTGCAATTTTTGCCAAAGCACTGTTGAGTTTCTCTTCTTAAAAACCAATTTTTAGAATATGTACACACCCTGCTCCACTACAACTCACGTACATACTCAGGCTGCTCCACTACAACCCGCGTACATACTCAGGCTAATGCACTACATCCCGCGTACATACTTAGGCTGATACACTACAACCCGCATACATACTCAAGTTGCTTCACTACAGCCCGTGTACATACTCAGGCTGCTCCACTATAATGCTCGTATGTACTCAATATGATCCACTATAGCCTACATACATACTCAGGATGTTCCACTACAACCTGCGTATACCATCAAAAAGTTGAAAGGAATTTGTTGAGATTATGGGCTATTGGGTAGTTTCCCAACTAATCCATCGCCTATAGCCTGTCACCCAACTAAATAACCATCCTTTTCCCATATAAAAGGAGGTGTTGGGGTCTCATTCCTAACATAAGAAAAATAATAGTGAACCTCTTCTCGTTTCACATCCCCTCGTTGCCCTAAGAATTTGCAGCCACCTTGTGAGATTTGCATCAGAATTTCCCATTTTTCCCTTTTTCCTCCATCATAAGCCTATTACATTTCCCTAGAAGAAGTTTGAGAGGAGAAAGATACATGAAGGTGCAATTGGAGCTTGGTGAAGAGGATCCCGAACCAGGTTCGTGGAGCAGTCGTCGACCTTGTTGTAAGTAAACATTGTGATATCAATAAAAGGAATAATTTTTCCATCCCGAGATATGATGTGTCAAATATTTATATTTGATTTATTCTTTATTATAACATCTAACCCATGATTTGTATATGAGATGTATGTTTGTAGTTTCCTTTTTATCTGTTTTTGAATGTACACCAACCTTGGGAGGAGGTTTGCAGTCAACGAAGCTATCAAGCATGAGAGGATCGACACCGTATGTTGATTAAAAGGTAAAGTTACCTGATTCATCTCACCTTGTATTTCATGTATGAGTTTGGGATATATTCAGGGTAGTTAGAAAAGTAGGAGACTTTTAGACGGTTAGGATTTGCCTACATTTTGAACCCTAGTGTAGTCCATAAGGGGGTTTTCCCGCTAGAAATCATCATGCCATTTCTCTTTCTTCGACTGAGGATGAGTATCAAGGGGTTGTTAATATCGTCATCGAGGATATTTGGATTCATAATATCCTTACTGAACCCAAAATCAATTTTCATATGCCATCAATCATCTACTATGAAAACTAGAGTGTCATCCATATCTCGAAGAAGCTAGTTCATCATCAGCGGACCAAACACAACGAGATCCACATGCATTTTCGCAGGGAGTTGATTCAATAGTAAGTCATCGATTTGCGTAATTTACCTATAACAAAGCATATTGTAGACATGTTCACCAAACCCTTCAATGAGATAAATTATGCCCATCTTTGGTCTATCTTGGTGGTGTGGTACATTTCTTCTAGGGAGGTCACTTAGCCCTTCTTGCTTCATCCTCTCATGAGGGGGATTTTTTTCCCACTAGGTTTTCTCCTTCCTTTTCTATTTGAGGGGATCATTTATACATGGGTACCTCATCAGTCCTTGTGGCCAGTACCCATCTTTGCCTCTTTTTTTACAATCCCCCCTAAGTTTCACTTAGGCGGGTGTTAGTGTGAATAGGGTTCTTTGTCTATCTAGTTCTTCGCTTTAGCTCTCTACACATTAGGTTAAGTTTATTTAGGGAAATTTTCACTTTGTCCCATATTAGTTGTGTTTTTAGTCTCTTCAGTGGTAAATCCTATATATACTCATCCATCACTCTCATATGAGGATCTCATTTTCATTGTATGATTTCATTATCTTGAGTAGAATATAATTTATTCTTTCTTATTTCTGATTTCTAGATTTTCTTTCCTTCATTCATTTTCATTCTTGAGTGGCTTTTTATCCAAATATTACAATAATATTTGAACCAACCTACATATTGACATGTTCTCTAAGGAATTTGAATAGGTCAACTCAAATACAAGCATGCGTTGAGGGAAAGCGTTAAACAATTGTGGTATTTTGGCATATGAACTACCCAAGGGAAGTTTATATGAGCTACAAGGATTCCTATATTTGCATTGGTAGGCTCAATATCATGACCCACCATACAATAGTTTTGAATGAATTCATTATTCAAGAAGTTAGCATAACAATTAGATAAAAATTCTAAGGTGTTATAGAATATCCAGGGGCCACATAAGACCACCTTATAAGAATGATTTTTTCCCTTAAAGGTGAATTCAAAGAAAATTTTATTTAATCCAAAGGTGTTTGTACGAATGTAGTTGTAAGGCTCCCAAGAATTTTGACATGGGATTTAATGACAGACTCTGGACGAAATCTATTGACAAAGTAACTTCATAGAGTTTGTCATTTGAGACCATCACAAACAATTTTGTTTCCATTAATAGGAATATCAATAACAATTTCATTTGCAAGAATTTCACTACCTTATGGTAAACATTCATAACAAATTTTTGAGTAGCCTTCAACAGTTCCATTGTTGTGGTTTCTTTCTCGTTGAACACTAATTCTATGCACCATATTTAGGTATACAATATCATATGAATGGGTGTAAATATAGTGAGGGTAGACTATATATTCCAAATTATGGTTGGTAAATGGGTCCAAGATTATTCACCTTCCACCTAAATTACACATGTGGATTCTCCTAATGCAAACCTTTGTAGAGAATCCATTAGAAAAACAATTTCAAATGAGGGGATTTTATGACAAATTATTTATGGTATAAACAATTTGGAGGGTTTTGATATGTAGAATGACCAATCAATGGAGGCAATGTGGAAAAGTAAAAATTAAGAGAATACATACAATTTGAGTGTTTCCCCTTATATGTCCTTCTTCCCTATAATGAGAGGTAAAAGTTTATATTTTTTAAATGAATAAAAGTTTTAGCTAATGGCAAGCCTATTTATTTTATTTCATCATAAATGTATTTAAAGTGAGATGATTTTTTTTTTTTTTAAATTTAAATTCTTCCTTAAAAAATTATCAATAAAAAAATATGTATATATTTCCAAACAAGAAAAGGTAGGATGCAAAGTAGCTTCAACAAGACAAAATGCTATCATAGTTTACCACCTCATGAGTTAATTAAAATTAGAATAGTATAGGCCACAAGGGTTTATAAAAGACCATATGGCTAAAGGTTATATATAAAAGTCATTAAAACATAGTAGGCGGCTTGAAGACCACACTCAAGATAGACATTATTACTAAGTAGTTGTGATGGAACCCTATCAAGTGGAGGGTATGAATCATTAGGCTCTAGGCCCGAAGTTGTGAAAAATGGGTCATTATTTTGTGGGTTAGTGTCTCATCCACCCTCTACTTGTTATTTCAGAAGCTTCTTCATGGATATTTCCAAATGTTTGTGAGTGTACTTGTCATTTTTAGGTTGTGAAGGAGGTGGTGTACTATAGGGTTCCGAGATCTAGCTATGATGAGCATTCCACTCACAAACCTAGTATCCAACATGATGGTGAGACCTAGTATCAAAATGTTAAGAATGGGTTAAGATAAAGACTAAATAAACTTCCTAAAAGTCTAACTTATTGTGGAGGAGATTAAATCCTCTTTTCTGGCTTGCACCTAGTTTTATAAGTGCAATTTGGAATAAATTATCACTCCATTAACCAAGTGAAACCATCACACACGATTTTTTTGAAAATATAATAATTCCTCCGTTTCCATATAAAACACAAAATTAAATTTATAAAATGTTTCCATGTTAAATGGAATTCTAGTTCCTAATGGATTTTATCCTTGAGAATAGTGGCTTTCCCAGAAATAAATCAATGGAGGATATGGCCATGTCCAAATCCATATTGACTTGAAAAACAAGAAGAACCAATAAAGGTACATGAGAGTTTCATCGTTTCAACCAAAAATACACTTGGTATGGGTGAACCCCATGCATTTTAGATGCTAGTGAAGAGGTAGACAAGTAAGCATTAAAGTCTAAGAAAATATAACATTCCTAAGCTCAATTAAAATTTTCCAAAAAAAGTAAAGTCAAAGAAAATAGGTAGACTACTTAGACACTATGCACAATAACTCATTGTTTTTATCCCAAATCAAAAACCTAGGATTAAGCCACCAATAGCCATTTGAAATCTTAGAATCTTAAACCCCTTCACGCAATTCCATTTCCAATATCTCCACCATGATCTAGGAGCTTGGATACCCACATTGAGTGATCGAGGAGGATCTAAAAGGGAAAAATATTCAAATTCCTCAAATCTCAGCAAAAACAATGCCAAGTTGAAGTGCTCATCAAAAGCTTTCCAATGATGCAAACGACACCTCAAACGGAGTCAGAATGAAGAAGATATGGCCAATCAAAGTTGTGGTTAATCTAGTAAAAATTCAACACTGATATCATCATTCGTACAACTGACGTCATCATCATCTGTATAAAGTGATGTCAGCATGATGTCATGCTGACATCAACATGACACATGGCAACATAACAGGTTGCCATGTGGCATGCTGATTGGGAATTTGTGGTGGCCACTCAGAATAATTGGAGAGTGCTATGTGGCACCCCCAGGTGATGCCACATGGCATATTGATAGGGCAGCGGGTGCCAATGGTGATTGGGTGGGCTCAATGAATAAGAGGGAACCACATGGCATCCTAAAAATTCCTAATGAGGGTTGGGTAATGACCGAATAAAAAACATTAATATGTTCAGGTTGGCCATCTTTGAATCCAACGACCAGACTGGCCAATGACCCCATAATCTAGTGATCATATCAACAAAATCTGGTCGCAATCGCAGTAAAAAGGGATGACAACCCGTATATTCATGCACCCATCACCATCAAGAGTTGGTGCAGGTTCTAGATTTGGCAGGAAGCTTCTGTATTAATATATGATGGCTATATTAATATAGTGGTTCCACTATATTAAACATAAGTTGTAATGGGTGCCAAAGAAGGTGAGGCCAGTGGGTTTGACCCTGGGACCTCTCCAACCATAAAATCTAATTTAATACCATTTACCAACAAACCAAACAATGAACTTGGTAAAGTTCGTCCATGAATTTGCATATAAACTCAACTTTTTTCCAGAGCTTGGGGGATTCCGTGCACAACCGAAGTATGAAACAATTTTTGATGCAGGGCCTGCATTTATTGCATAGAGTACAACTTTGTGATGCAATTTTCGAGGCAAAGAGACCAACAAGGGCCTGGAGGTGACGATGTCAGATTGAAACGAATTGATAGTTGATTTTGCACTACTCCTCGCCATGAATTCATTGGTATAGTCAAATTTTGCATTAGAGTAGAGGATATGAAGGCCATTTTTCAGACTTGAGGTACAATTATGTATTTATGCCAATTTTTAATGTTCAGAAAATATAAAGCCTCTCCACTTCGAAGCAGTCCCGGAGACATAGTCCATTCTTGGGACAAACTTCGTTATCATGTCTTGTGTTCTTTCTCTCCTTCTCATCTTTTCTCCATCATTGTGTCCTCTTTAATGATGTTGCACATAACAGTCTTTATTGTAATTATTTTAATAAGTCATCGAATGAAAAGATCCTGAATCATTGAGGAAGAGGTCAATAATGAACAACTCCTAGACATAATGAATGATGGATCTGTCTAGCCAAGCCAATTGAAACTTGTATTTCCCATCCTCCCAAAACTTATAGTTATGAATAAAACCATAAAGGAAATTACCCTCTTTGATAATTATTTTCTTGGAAAGATTTTTAGCAAAAAAAACAAGGGAGATCAACCAAAAACTTTCCCTCAAACTAGATTAGGGGAACAACCAAATGCAATCATTGTTAAATGAGAGACCCATTCATAAATAATCCCCTTTCTAGGTGAAGTGATTCTTAATAATCTCCTAGGATTTCCATATACTTTGGACAACAAAGGTTCCTCCAATTTATACTTTGGATGAAGTTAGTACAAGGGTCTAGAATTTCATCCCTTGCTAGTTGGATTTTCCAAGGGGTACCCAAGATTCAAAATATTGTATTGTAATATTATTTAATTCTACCAATATATTCATGGTATTTATTTACATACATTTACTAAGGGTGTTGGATGGTAAAGATATATGTGATAATTTTTTGGAAATTGTATTACACCCTAAGAGAAGGAATGTGTGGGAGAATCATTGGTGCACTTAATTTAGCTAGGGTTTCCCCTAGGTGTTATTAATGGTAGCCACCATTAAATATGAAGGTATCTTTTGACCCTCCTCACCTCCTAGTTGCACTATATTGGATACCATATCAATGATTTTAATTTTTAGTGGGGAATTGGCCTTGGTCATCCCCTTAGAATATTTCAAGGAAGTCATAATCAACAATTGTTGCAACAAATCCGCTATATTATTAACATCTATCCCCTCAATACCCTCTTTGGTAAATATAGGTAGTATCTACCCTATCCATCCTAGTGGATGCAAAAGGAATTGAACAAACATGTTTCTATATCAGTCATCATTTGATTTTTTAGTTCAATTGATATTCACCACAACTAAATGACCTGCATATAGGATCTTCGTCACCTAGAAGCCCATCCTTCAACATGAGACCTAAATATACTTATGCATGAAGGGATTCTTCCTCATCCAATTGAAACCAACCTTGGATAGGGACCTAAACCTTAACTTGATTTCCTAGTTTTGGGGACACACCATACTATGCATGAAGCCTTGGATCCCAACATTTCATTCATTTAAGGACCCACTCCTTTCAACACCTATTTGGGTAAGGCTTCTCGAACCCCCCTATAATTATTGTTGGATTTTTGTTGTATCCTATGTAGGTAGGCATAGTCACATCTTGGAAAGGGTTCAAGCACCCAAGTCAAACCCATCATCTGGATAGGATGGCATGGGTGCTAGTGGGACCCTAAGGAAATTATTTTGGTCTATTATATATTGTTTTAGCCAATGGTTTCAGTCCATTGTAGACTAATTTTTATTAAGGAATTAGGGTTATAATATAATCTAGGTTAACATATTATGGTTTTGGATGTTGCAAAATACCTAAACATTTTATTGTGAATAATGACTTTAATACAATGAGATAGAGAGATGTGTGGCTCTTAGTTAGGTTGGTTTTCACAATTAAGGGTTTCTCAAGAAAATATTGTGTATATTGTGTGAATGTTCCATTGTTATTCTTATGTTTTATATTCTATTAGTATTTATTTTCTTGCACATGTTTATAAAACACTTAATCTAGTATTAGATTGAGGTTATTGGCTTTAGGGGGATGCCTTTGTTTCTAGGATTTAGTTCATTCTATGAATACAAAGGGTATCTTGGGTCTATAATAAGTGTGTTATTGAGTGGGATATTTGTATAGTTAATCATGTGTAGAGAGAAATGGAAAGTGGTTCAAGAACATAAATAGAGAAGTTTAAAGACTAGAGTTTCAATTTATGGAAGTGAAATATGAAAGATATTATTGTAGATAGAGAATAATGGGTTGTTTTGGATCCAACATGCCCCCTTGAACCCCCTTCATTTGAATTCCAACTCATGTGACCCAATTGGGATGTGACTAAGTCTACTTGGAAAGGATATAACACATTTACAACAAACCTACTCATGACTGCCCTCAATAATTTTGGCTTCATCTAAAGGAATAGATTCAAAAAAGAGAAGTTGAAATTAATTCTCATCACATAAACAAAAAGTGTCCATGGAGCATTCATCGCAAGCCTCCTATAAATCACACTAGGTCCATGTATCATTGGTATACTCCCCTTTAATGGTACAATGATGCAAAATTATGCACATGTCTCAAAAATACTTTTACATGGTTCCCTTTATTTTTTGAATGCTTCCATTCATGACATCTTATGGTTCCATTAAGTTTTTTGTCCTTGAGTTGAAATGGGTATAACTTATGTGATACTTCTTAAATTTTTATGACACCAATATAGAAATTTCGTAGCCACTTTGAATCTAATGNTTATTTATGGTATAAACAATTTGGAGGGTTTTGATATGTAGAATGACCAATCAATGGAGGCAATGTGGAAAAGTAAAAATTAAGAGAATACATACAATTTGAGTGTTTCCCCTTATATGTCCTTCTTCCCTATAATGAGAGGTAAAAGTTTATATTTTTTAAATGAATAAAAGTTTTAGCTAATGGCAAGCCTATTTATTTTATTTCATCATAAATGTATTTAAAGTGAGATGATTTTTTTTTTTTTTAAATTTAAATTCTTCCTTAAAAAATTATCAATAAAAAAATATGTATATATTTCCAAACAAGAAAAGGTAGGATGCAAAGTAGCTTCAACAAGACAAAATGCTATCATAGTTTACCACCTCATGAGTTAATTAAAATTAGAATAGTATAGGCCACAAGGGTTTATAAAAGACCATATGGCTAAAGGTTATATATAAAAGTCATTAAAACATAGTAGGCGGCTTGAAGACCACACTCAAGATAGACATTATTACTAAGTAGTTGTGATGGAACCCTATCAAGTGGAGGGTATGAATCATTAGGCTCTAGGCCCGAAGTTGTGAAAAATGGGTCATTATTTTGTGGGTTAGTGTCTCATCCACCCTCTACTTGTTATTTCAGAAGCTTCTTCATGGATATTTCCAAATGTTTGTGAGTGTACTTGTCATTTTTAGGTTGTGAAGGAGGTGGTGTACTATAGGGTTCCGAGATCTAGCTATGATGAGCATTCCACTCACAAACCTAGTATCCAACATGATGGTGAGACCTAGTATCAAAATGTTAAGAATGGGTTAAGATAAAGACTAAATAAACTTCCTAAAAGTCTAACTTATTGTGGAGGAGATTAAATCCTCTTTTCTGGCTTGCACCTAGTTTTATAAGTGCAATTTGGAATAAATTATCACTCCATTAACCAAGTGAAACCATCACACACGATTTTTTTGAAAATATAATAATTCCTCCGTTTCCATATAAAACACAAAATTAAATTTATAAAATGTTTCCATGTTAAATGGAATTCTAGTTCCTAATGGATTTTATCCTTGAGAATAGTGGCTTTCCCAGAAATAAATCAATGGAGGATATGGCCATGTCCAAATCCATATTGACTTGAAAAACAAGAAGAACCAATAAAGGTACATGAGAGTTTCATCGTTTCAACCAAAAATACACTTGGTATGGGTGAACCCCATGCATTTTAGATGCTAGTGAAGAGGTAGACAAGTAAGCATTAAAGTCTAAGAAAATATAACATTCCTAAGCTCAATTAAAATTTTCCAAAAAAAGTAAAGTCAAAGAAAATAGGTAGACTACTTAGACACTATGCACAATAACTCATTGTTTTTATCCCAAATCAAAAACCTAGGATTAAGCCACCAATAGCCATTTGAAATCTTAGAATCTTAAACCCCTTCACGCAATTCCATTTCCAATATCTCCACCATGATCTAGGAGCTTGGATACCCACATTGAGTGATCGAGGAGGATCTAAAAGGGAAAAATATTCAAATTCCTCAAATCTCAGCAAAAACAATGCCAAGTTGAAGTGCTCATCAAAAGCTTTCCAATGATGCAAACGACACCTCAAACGGAGTCAGAATGAAGAAGATATGGCCAATCAAAGTTGTGGTTAATCTAGTAAAAATTCAACACTGATATCATCATTCGTACAACTGACGTCATCATCATCTGTATAAAGTGATGTCAGCATGATGTCATGCTGACATCAACATGACACATGGCAACATAACAGGTTGCCATGTGGCATGCTGATTGGGAATTTGTGGTGGCCACTCAGAATAATTGGAGAGTGCTATGTGGCACCCCCAGGTGATGCCACATGGCATATTGATAGGGCAGCGGGTGCCAATGGTGATTGGGTGGGCTCAATGAATAAGAGGGAACCACATGGCATCCTAAAAATTCCTAATGAGGGTTGGGTAATGACCGAATAAAAAACATTAATATGTTCAGGTTGGCCATCTTTGAATCCAACGACCAGACTGGCCAATGACCCCATAATCTAGTGATCATATCAACAAAATCTGGTCGCAATCGCAGTAAAAAGGGATGACAACCCGTATATTCATGCACCCATCACCATCAAGAGTTGGTGCAGGTTCTAGATTTGGCAGGAAGCTTCTGTATTAATATATGATGGCTATATTAATATAGTGGTTCCACTATATTAAACATAAGTTGTAATGGGTGCCAAAGAAGGTGAGGCCAGTGGGTTTGACCCTGGGACCTCTCCAACCATAAAATCTAATTTAATACCATTTACCAACAAACCAAACAATGAACTTGGTAAAGTTCGTCCATGAATTTGCATATAAACTCAACTTTTTTCCAGAGCTTGGGGGATTCCGTGCACAACCGAAGTATGAAACAATTTTTGATGCAGGGCCTGCATTTATTGCATAGAGTACAACTTTGTGATGCAATTTTCGAGGCAAAGAGACCAACAAGGGCCTGGAGGTGACGATGTCAGATTGAAACGAATTGATAGTTGATTTTGCACTACTCCTCGCCATGAATTCATTGGTATAGTCAAATTTTGCATTAGAGTAGAGGATATGAAGGCCATTTTTCAGACTTGAGGTACAATTATGTATTTATGCCAATTTTTAATGTTCAGAAAATATAAAGCCTCTCCACTTCGAAGCAGTCCCGGAGACATAGTCCATTCTTGGGACAAACTTCGTTATCATGTCTTGTGTTCTTTCTCTCCTTCTCATCTTTTCTCCATCATTGTGTCCTCTTTAATGATGTTGCACATAACAGTCTTTATTGTAATTATTTTAATAAGTCATCGAATGAAAAGATCCTGAATCATTGAGGAAGAGGTCAATAATGAACAACTCCTAGACATAATGAATGATGGATCTGTCTAGCCAAGCCAATTGAAACTTGTATTTCCCATCCTCCCAAAACTTATAGTTATGAATAAAACCATAAAGGAAATTACCCTCTTTGATAATTATTTTCTTGGAAAGATTTTTAGCAAAAAAAACAAGGGAGATCAACCAAAAACTTTCCCTCAAACTAGATTAGGGGAACAACCAAATGCAATCATTGTTAAATGAGAGACCCATTCATAAATAATCCCCTTTCTAGGTGAAGTGATTCTTAATAATCTCCTAGGATTTCCATATACTTTGGACAACAAAGGTTCCTCCAATTTATACTTTGGATGAAGTTAGTACAAGGGTCTAGAATTTCATCCCTTGCTAGTTGGATTTTCCAAGGGGTACCCAAGATTCAAAATATTGTATTGTAATATTATTTAATTCTACCAATATATTCATGGTATTTATTTACATACATTTACTAAGGGTGTTGGATGGTAAAGATATATGTGATAATTTTTTGGAAATTGTATTACACCCTAAGAGAAGGAATGTGTGGGAGAATCATTGGTGCACTTAATTTAGCTAGGGTTTCCCCTAGGTGTTATTAATGGTAGCCACCATTAAATATGAAGGTCTCTTTTGACCCTCCTCACCTCCTAGTTGCACTATATTGGATACCATATCAATGATTTTAATTTTTAGTGTGGAATTGGCCTTGGTCATTCCCTTAGAATCTTTCAAGGAGGTCATAATCAACAATTGTTGCAACAAATCCACTATATTCTTAACATTTGTCCCCTCAATACCCTCTTTGGTAAATATAGGTAGTAGCTACCCTATCCATCTTCGTGGATGCAAAAGGAGTTGAACAAACATGTTTCTATATCATTCATCATTTGATTTTTTAGTTCAATTGATATTCACCACAACTAAATGACCTGCATATAGGATCTTCGTCACCTAGAAGTCCATCCTTCAACAGGAGACCTAAATATACCTATGCATGAAGGGATTCTTCCTCGTCCAATTTAAACCAACCTTGGATAGTGACCTAAACCTTAACTTGATTTCCTAGTTTTGGGGACACACCATACTATGCATGAAGCCTTGGATCCCAACATTTCATTCATTTAAGGACCCACTCCTTTCAGCACCTATTTGGGTAAGGCTTCCCGAACCCCCCTATAATTATTGTTGGATTTTTGTTGTATCCTATGTAAGTAGGCATAGTCACATCTTGGAAAGGGTTCAAGCACCTAGGTCAAACCCATCATCTGGATAGGATGGCATGGGTGCTAGTGGGCCCCTGAGGAAATTCTTTTGGTCTATTATATATTGTTTTAGCCAATGGTTTCAGTCCATTGTAGACTAATTTTCATTAAGGAATTAGGGTTATAATATAATCCAGGTTAACAGATTATGGTTTTGGATGTTGCAAAATACCTAAACATTTTATTGTGAATAATGAATTTAATACAATGAGATAGAGAGATGTGTGGCTCTTAGTTAGGTTGGTTTTCACAATTAAGGGTTTCTCAAGAAAATATTGTGTATACTGTGTGAATGTTCCATTGTTATTCTTATGTTTTATATTCTATTAGTATTTCTTTTCTTGCACGTGTTTATAAAACACTTCATCTAGTATTAGATCGAGGTTATTGGCTTTAGGGGGATGCCTTTGTTTCTAGGATTTAGTTCATTCTATGAAGATAAAGGGTATCTTGGGTCTACAATAAGTGTGTTATTGAGTGGGATATTTGTATAGTGAATATTTTGTAGAGAGAAATGGAAAGTGGTTCAAGAACATAAATATAGAAGTTTAAAGACTAGAGTTTCAATTTATGGAAGCGAAAGATGAAAGATATTATTGTAGATAGAGAATAATGGGTTGTTTTGGATCCAATATGCCCCCTTGAACCCCCTTCATTTGAATTCCAACTCATGTGACCCAATTGGGATGTGACTAAGTCTACTTGGAAAGGATATAACACATTTCCAACAAACCTACTCATGACTGCCCTCAATAATTTTGGCTTCATCTAAAGGAATAGATTCAACAAGGAGAAGTTGAAATTAATTCTTGTCACATAAACAAAAAGTGTCCATGGAGCATTCATCACAAGCCTCCTATAAATATAAATCACACTAGGTCCATGTATCATTGGTATACTCCCCTTTAATGGTACAATGATGCAAAATTATGCACATATCTCAAAAATACGTTTACATGGTTCCCCTTATTTTTTGAATGCTTCCATTCATGACATCTTATGGTTCCACTAAGTTTTTTGTCCTTGAGTTGAAATGGGTATAACTTATGTGATACTTCTTAAATTGTTATGACACCAATCTAGAAATTTCGTAGCCACTTTGCATCTAATGGAATTGGTCCAACAATAATTTGGTTCATAACCAAAGAGAAAATTGCACCTCAAGAATTTTCCAAAAGGATTCTGAGGCACAACTTGAGATAGTTGGAACTTCATTGATACTTCTTAAAATCACTATTACAACCTAAATTGGAAATTCCATGATTTTTTTTTTATTTTGATGACACTAATATTATTGAAATTTGGTGAATAAGCTATGAGAAAAACTTTCCCTAAGAAAACATGTCCCCCCCCAAAAAAAATCTTCCCCTTGGCCTAGAAAATGCTATGATACCACTTGTTACGATACTTATCACATAAAATGATCACAAAATGTATATTCAAGAAATTATTGGAATGCCCATTTACTTCATTATATCATAAACTTTGAAGGTATGATAACACTATATAATAATCCTTCTATGGAAGGATAAGCTGCTATTCACTTGCCTCTTCAAGGAAAAAGCGTTCAAATGAGAAATTATCCAATACAATGATAGTTCTTGACATTTCCATAAGGATGAATCCATTGTTATTTGTTTTTAATTAATACACTTGGAACCTTAACCACCAGTGACCCTTACATTAATGAATGATCCATATTACATTTATTACATGATAACTACCTAATGGGATTTATTTACTATAAATATCATAGTGGACCCAATCCACAATAAATTAAATAACAAACATATATATTCTATTATTAAATCTAATGGGTATTTTGGTCCCATTACATCAATAAGGTGGATCCCCACAATTTTAGTTGAAAGGGTAGAGTTGTCTCAAAAAGTTGATTTTTTGGATCCTCAAGTTTATGAAAAACTATGGTGAATTTTTGAGACTTTATTTGCATATCTATTGGTAAGAAAAAAAATACAATTTCTCTATCTATAAATATAGCTCCCCTTCTCTTTCCATTCCCCAAGAGTAACACATCATCAATGAACAATATTTGGGTGATTGGTATATATTTGGATACCTTGACTCCTTTTAGTTGTCCTCCATTCAAACTACCAAGTAGTCTACTTAGGATTTTAGCCATCAATAGAAACAAAATAAGTGATAAAGGACATCCTTTCTTGATACCCCTTGGGGGTTTGAAGAATTTTTAATATTCCTTGTTTATCATAACTATAAAAGAAATAATAAACATCTCTCAATCCAATTTACCACTAAGATTTTGAATCCTATTTGGATCATGATTAGCCTCAAGTAGGCCCAAATCTAATCCCAAGGGGTTAGATTAATCAATTTTCTCTAATGTTATTGGGAGTTTTTCTAGATTCATGCAAACATGTTCCCAATTCAAAGCTCTCTATGTGAGTTGCCCTAGTTTATGCTAATGGGTTTATCAGGGATGCCATCCATGAATGTGGGGAAGAATCCCTTGGGTTTCCTTTACAATGTTTACTTGGATATAAAAGTAGGTGTTGGAGATATTACACACTCACTTGTTTCTATGATTTAGCTGAGAATATTCCCCTACAAAATATGGGGATCCTAAAATTTAGCGCACTTCCTATAAAATAGGGCACATTATCACTACAGTTAGTACTTTTGTTGAAACCTAGTTTACATCAATTGAATAGTGAAAGCACACACATGCATATATTTCCTATATTTTAGGGCATGAGGGAAAACTTCCTTTGTACGAATGTGTTATTCTTGGTCTCCACACTTGTCACTCAATTAAACTATTCCCTCTTAAATAGTTAATTGAGACTAGCTAGTAGTTGACTCCCATTATAGTGAGTTAGTGTCAATATCTCCTTTATATCACTCATATGGCACATGAACTCGATGATATTGATGCATTTCTTCTCTTGGATTATATATTAGCATGTGTATTACTCATTCATTAAATTTGTGATTAATATATTTTCTCATTCTTTCACTCATTATTGTCTCTCTCTAGTCTCTCTCTCTATATATTTTACCATTCTCTCTCTCTCTCTCTCTCTCTCTCTCTCTTCTCCTGCAACTTTTATGTGATTTTCTCTAGCTAGGTTCTCTATGAATGGTTTTAGGGTTTTCACCCAAACTTCACATGGTATCAAATCCCATAGGTTGCTATAAGCAATGTGCATAAGCATTTTTTTTGTAGGTTCAGGAAGGATGGAATCAACAAAGATTATTCTTCTCACACCATACAATTATTTTGATTGGAAGCCAAGGATTTTGCATCAACTCAGGAATCGAGGCTTATACTAATTGACAATGGAAACAAAATCAGAGCATGATTCTCTAGAAGAGAAAAAATGATTTTGTCAATAGACAAGATATGGATTTAGGGTTTATTCGCTTGTCTATTTATATTGAAATTCAATATCATTTTGAATCACTCTCAACTTCAGAAGAAGCATGGACCAAATTGGAGGTCCTATTTAGGAATAAAGAAGATTGTGAAGATTGATTAAATTATGTCTGCATTCACAAACTTCAAGAGACGATAAGGAAGATTAGCATTAAATTTAATTGTAGGGAACTTTCTAGACAACCCTAAAATTGACTCTTGAATTTCATGAAGATAAACATAATTTAAATAATTGTTTCCAATATAGTTTCTAAATATATCTCACTATAGTTGGAGGTTTCTATCTCCTAAAACCTAAATTCTCAACTCCATTATATTTTTTAATCCCTCAAATTGTATTTTGGGGTTTTCTTGAATGAGAAAATTGATGAAAAGGTATGGTGTTTACATCTCCTTCTCTTAAGACCAAGTATCATGACTCTTTTGTCTCCAATAATATTCATCCCATGTTATCAAAATGGACCTATCTTCTTTCAACATCCCTATTTCTCTTTAAATATCCCCAATTACCTTTCCTCCCTTGAGTTGACCATATAATGCTTCCAAGTTATACTCAATTTCCTTCATTATTGTTTTTCTTGGGAATTATGATTTCCAAACCACTCCTTTGTCAATCTCTTTATGTTATAGTAATTTTCCTAGATATTTTCCTTCATAGGGAAATCAATTGAATCCAATTAATAAGGCTCCCATTCTAGCCACCATCTCTCTATATTCCTCATCATTCACAAGAAACCATTGAAATTAGAAAGGACAGGAGGATTCTTCACATCATATTACAACTATGATGTAATATTACTTTTACCTTGAGCCATAATTATATATTCTTAAAGTAGTGAACAAGTCATTTGAAACCAAGAAATTATATAATGTTTTTGTCGGATTCTCCTTTATTGATTGTTTATTCATCAATGTAGGATTTAACTCAATAGATTCCACATCAACTAATCCATTTTCCTTAAGAAGATGAGAAAAAAATACCACCTAGGTATCTAACCATTTCCCTTCTCTCCATTTCTCACATATCTTAATTGCTAAATTCAAGGCCCTTCCACATGCCATCTCCAATGAAGGAACATATATATCATTAATCATTTTCAACTCATGTTCTTTACTATTATGTCTGAGGCCATAAAATTTGATAAAATTCACATCCCTATTGAGATCCTTAATCTCTAGAGTATGAATTATGGTTGATTCAAGAAAATTTGATTTTTAAGTCTACAAGCTGAATTTGATCTAACTATTAGTTATGTTGATCTTCCTCTTATACTAGAAGATAAAAAAATCTCAACCCGATAATTACAATCCCTAAAGAATTCCCACCATATCTTCATCCTTTAACCTAGTTTTTCTTTTTTTTAAATAACATTTGGACTATACTTTTGCATCCCTCTCTTGAGGTAGTTACCTTTGTTGGATTACTGAGAAGGGGGGTGAGTCAGTAATAGAGAAATATAATCATTTTTAACCATATAATGCAAGTGTTATATCAGTGTAGCATTATCATCTAATAATTGTAGAGTAAATAAACAATGAGAAAATGAGAAATCATACACATACACAGTACACCAATGTTTTTACGTGGAAACCCAAAGCGGGAGAAAACCATGGAATTATTTTTCTTATATGTCTTGAAGAATCATTCATTGGAAGAACCAACTTCCTCTGTTTTCCAGCTGCAACTGGAAGGAGGCTCCAAACCCCTAGTTTCTCAGGCTACAACCTAAGGGAATCTCAAACTCCCCAATTCTCTAGATACAACCAGAAGGAGGTTACAACCCCCTAAGTTCTCTAGCTACAAACGAAAGGTGGCTACATGTCGACACAGGGGCAAACCCAGGGTTCAATGCTTCAATAGTGCACCAACAAAACCCTAACTACCAGCCCTTTCGGCAACACCTGCGAAGTAGATGAAGTCTCACTCGAGGTAGAGGCAGGGGGGTTGCATGACTTAAGTGTCCACAACCTAGCTAGGACACAGATCTGTGATCACAATACCTAACAGAGAACTTATCCAATAACATTCATTAGTATTTAACCCCTTTATTCACATTGTAGGTTAAAACCCTAGTTACAGAACAACACAGTATTAATCAAGGTCTAAGCACATCTAACCATTCAACACATAGAATCAAAGAAGATATAGCATTCATTCACATAATAAGCACTAAGAATTCATATATCTATCCGTCATACATCAAGACTAATGCACTAAGCAAATATAAACATAACATCAGGAACACATTGCACAAAGCACATAAACATAGGATATACGTGGTTCACCCCAGTGCGGGGCTACGTCCACCAACTCTTCTTCTTATTTATTAGCTTCTTCCAATTTTCTTACATGCATAGAGACATAAATCCCACTCCGCATAGGACAGGAGATCTGTGCACACCTCTCCAGATCCTCCTTCCCCGAGTTAGGTCACAACACAAAGCCAAATACAGTCTGTGCACCAAGCCGCTTACAATCACTTGCACTTAGCTCTGCAAGTATTAACACACAGTATGCACAAAGCCAATTACCACTATAATCACACAGATCAGACTCTTAGCACTTAGCACCTCTGGCCTACATATCTTGCACAAATCCCACTTAGATATCTTAGGTCTACTTCATACATCACCTAGATACTTATTTATACAATACAAAAGGGGCCTAAACATGGGTAAACCCATGGGCTGACACCCCATACCCGTTACATAAACCCTAAAATCTGATAAAACCCACAAAAGGGGGTGATATCCCACAATCTCCGCTTAGCTCGGGCGCTCCATCTTCGACCATCCCATCGAAGTCCCAAAAATGGTCAACCACGACCAAGGTTCTCCCAAAACTTGGTTGAGGGCCAACAAGCCCCCAACACTCACCCGTGAGTCGTCTCGAGTCACTCTGATCTAGGAAATTATTCTTCGAAGGCATCGAGCTTGGCTCGAGCTGCCTCGACTTATTGCTTCGCCAGAGCCTCTTGCTCGGAGAACTCTTGAATGACTTTCTCAGTGACAGACCCTTCCAAGCGTTGTTCCACTATGGTGACCACTTGTTCTTGCTGTGCACCTTGTCCCTCGATCTCCTCAAAAAGTGTGGAGGCTTTGTCCTGTACCAGATGGAGTCTCTGGGTCACTTCCATGACTCTACTCTGAATGGCATGGACCTACTGCTGAACTGCATGTTATTCCTGTGACCTTTTCATCTTCTCAACTGCTGAAAGTAGTTTCAGCTGCGCTTTCATTGTCGATGCTTGTTGCTTTGCCTCCTGGAGCTGTGACTCCAATGTCCTTAGTTCTAGGTCTTTTGCAAGGAGCTCATAGGTCTACGCACTTTGGTTACTTAATTTCTTACATTCTAATGCCAATGCCTTGATTCTTTTGACTGCGCTCCGGGCAGTTTCTTCCCTTTGATATCGCACTTCCTATGGAGTGCTCAACACTACTTGCAATTCCAGTTCTTCTACTCTTTATTGGAGTTGTTGAATGGCCTCAATGAGCTTACCCACTTGGATCCCAGTTGTCTCTTCTTCCATCTGTGCCAAGCCTTGAATAGAGCAAAGTGCTCTATTCATTGCTTCTTTAAATCCAATATGCTCTGTGAGCAACTGATCTTTCTCTTTCTGGATATGCTCTCTGTCTACTTCAAACTTCAACCGGAGGTCATATTTCTCTTGCTGTGCAACCCAAAGTTTCTCTAGGGATTCCTCCTTTGCTTTCTTCAGGGCCTCTGTGGCCTACTCATTTTCCTCATGTACTAGTCAAAGGTGAGCCTCTATAGCATCTGTTAATCTGCGTAGTTGAGCAGGCTCATCCCCCAACTCTATACTTTCTTATGATGACAGAGCAGTAGATACTGCACAGCTTGAATATCTCAGTTTGCAAAAGTTTCATCGGTGCAACATTCGACAGGATAAATAGGCAACGTCGTAATGGACTCCTCCAATGAGCAGTAATGCCTCAATCAATATGATTCCATCTATTATGGTGTGGTCCCAATGGTCCAATGGCGATATTTCCAGCAATAACAGAGTTTATATTCGTTCTAGAGCATCATTCTAACGATCAAGATGCCTCCAACAGTCATATTTCTTCGTCGTGGTGAAGTTCCAGTCTGCGTTGTTATGCTATTCTGGCAAGGTTCAAGTTCTGCAAGCCTTCTTTCTGCGAAGTTTTCTCTAGAACCTCCTGCAATTTTTGTAGCTAAGTTTTCTTCTTACTGAGATTTCTTGCTTTCTTTCCCGTGATCTACGTCTCTAGATTCCTCTTTCCATTCTTGTTCTTATCTTCTCTTAGCTTAGTAACTTCGCACTACTGAGGGTCTTTTACAGGTTTGAGGGCAATACTTCTTCTCTTACTGTTTCTAGAGTAGGTGCTCTTCTCTTCTGCATGGATAAGTTCTTTAAGCCTTCTTGTGTTCTTTCAACTTCAACTTGTCCTCCTGTTCTTCTATTAAGCGTGATATTCTCCTAGCCATGAAATCCCTTAATTCTTTCTTTTTTTGTTCTGTAGCTTCCTCTTCTTCTTTCCTTTGGATCTGATCTCTCTCAATCCAAGATTTTCCTAACATAAGTGCAAAAGGAGTGTTATTCTCAACAAACTTAATGACCTCAAATTCTTCTTATTTCGATGTTCCATGGGCTATCATAGGTATATGAGTAAGTCTTCCACATAGGATTATCACCTTTCCTTTAAACAGTGTTATCCTTCCCAATGAAGGAATCATAGTTGGCTTTCCCAAAATTTCCCAAGTGCTTTTTGGCATAAGATTCACCTATGTTTCCTCATCCAGAACACAGTCTATGTCGAAGTCTCCTATTATTGTTTCTATGCACTGCTTCTCTTTTAAGATCTCTGGTAACCTAATGTCTTTATGATCATTCAGTGTTTCTTTTATCTGCAATAATATAGCCTCTAATTCTTTCTAGTTCTCTAGTATATTCTTAGTCTCTTGACCTTCTTCATGGTTTTCTTGTTTCATGTTCATATTCTTAACTTTAGCAATCATTCTAGGGAAATCCAAAACTTCATGTCCAGTAGCTTTACAACAAAGACAAATAGGACCTCTGCCAGGGCATTCCTTAGCAAGATGTCCCAGTCTTCTGTAGTTATAACACAATGTCAATCCTCTCTTTCTCTTAAATGATCCCCAACCTTTTATGTACTGCTCACTAGGATCACAGTGTTGGACCTGCAAAAAATTCTTTCTAGGATCCTGCATCCACTTGTTAGTCCAAAAATTATTTCTATGCATAGGAATAACATATCTTTCATTAGCTATATCAGTTCTATTCATATCAAATCTTCTTTATTCTTGTTGTGTTCTAGTTTTCAGATTAGGAAAAAATCTATCAAACATACCTAAATCCATACTTTTGAAACAAAAATTCTTACTTATCTTACCTTTATCAAAGCACAAAGATTTAATATCTTACCTCTTTTATTCAGATCCGACTCCCTTCTTAGCACAAAGCTTCACAAGTCAAGTAGAATACTGCACACTACAACAATAGATCTACACACAGAGCTTTCTCTTTTCTTCAGTTCCCACCAATCACAGTTTCAGGTCCCGGCAATGGAACCATTTGTTGGCAGGGGCAGACCCAGGGTTCAATGCTTAAACAACGCACCAACAAAACCCTAAATAGAAGCCCTTTCAGAAACACCTGCGAAGCAGATGAATTCTCACCTGAGATAGAGGTAGGGGGGGTCACAGGACTCAAGTGTCTACAACCTAGCTGGGACATTGATCTGTGATCACAGTTCCTAACAGAGCACTTAGCCAATAACATTCATTAGTATTTAACCCCTTTATTCACATCACAGGTTAAACCCCTAGTTATAGAACAACTCAATATTAATCAAGGTCTAAGCACATATAACCATTCATCACATAGCATCAAAGAAGATCTAGCATTCATTCACATAATAAGAACTAAGCATTCATATATCTATATTCCATACATCAAGACTAATGTACTAAGAAAATATAAACATAGCATCAGGAACACATTGCAAAGCACATCAACACAAGATATATGTGGTTCACCCAGTGTGGGGCTACGTCCACCAACTCTTCTTATTCTTTATTAGCTTCTTCCAATCTGCTTACATGCACAGAGCCACAAATCCCACTCCACATAGGACAAGAGATATGTGCGCACCTCACCGGATCCTCCTTCCCTGAGTTAGGTCACAACACAAATCCAAATATAGTCTGCGCACCAAGCCTCTTACAATCACTTGCACTTAGATATTCAAGTCTTAACACACAATATGCACAAATCCAATTACCACTATAATCACACAGATCAGACTCTTAGCACTTAGCACCTATGGCCTACATATCTTGCACAAAGCCCACTTATATCTCTTAGGTCTACTTCATACATCGCTTAGATACTTATTTATACATTACAAATGATGCCTAAACATGTGTAAACCCATGGGCCGACATCCCATACCCATTACATAAACCCTAAAATCCCAAATATCCCACAAAAGGGGGTGAGATCCTACAATCTCCACTTAGCCCGGGCGCTCCATCTTCGACCAGCCCGTTGAAGTTCCAAAAATGCTCAACCATGACCAAGGTTCTCCCAAAACTTGGTCGAGGGACAACACTACAACCACCTATCCTTGCCCCATCCAACTTCCCTGAAATATAAGTAGAATGATGGAACCATTGTCACACTATCACTGTGAGATATAAAATTGTACAACTGTGCCAACCTGTACCACTAACCTCCAACAAACCTATACTACTACCCTACAATCAACATGTACTTGAACTGAACATGTATCAACCAAAATACAACAGATACGTGACATGTAGTTCTGTCGCACACGTATGTACGTGCCCTATCTGTTATGCAGCCCGTGTATGTATGCGACCAAACTTTTATGCAGCCTGCGTATGTCTTCTAAAAACTAGGGTTTTCTTTCTTCTGAAAATTGTTGACCCTCTATAACTTATTTTACATATATCTGTAACCTATCACTATATCTATACTGTATTTGTACCCTCTGCATGCATCCTCATACATAACCTTTACCCAAAAACTCTATATCTCTCTCTAGTCATGTGCCATAAGTGTGTGTTATCATGAAAAAGTATAACCTTCACATGATCTAGACTTCAAACCCTTTCTAATATTCAGCCTCTCAATACATCAACCAATAAAAGATATCAACCATGTACCACAAAAACCCTTTCTGATATTCAGCCTCTCAATACATCAACCAATACAAGCTCTCAACCATGTACCACAAAAACCCTTAGCCATATGCCAAGAAATACAAGATGTGCCTCAACTCTAACAAGAAGTATCAATGATAAATATACCAGCACTGTATTTCTGTAGATCTGACTTATATAGAAGATCCCATGCAACCACTAGTCTCTCTAGGGAGAATCCTCAAATCTCTATAACCATTTCTCATGCATACATCAAAATCCAACTATTCATAGAAATAAGACATACCTTTTGAACCAATGGATAGATCTGATGTATCAGAGCATTGTAAACCTTCCTGGGAGCTTGATCTTAGAATCTGGAACCTTTGCATATTCATCTTCTCAAGTTTCCATGGCTTTACCCACATGTACGCACCCTAATACACTTCCAACCCACGTATGTATGCACCCTAATACACTGTCAACCCATGTATGTACGCACCCTAATACATTGCCAGCCTGCGTATGCCTCGAAAATTAGATTTTTTTAGTATTCGTAGTAATTTTGAAACTTTCATCGTCAACCCTTCATACTACCTCAGACTTTCGCAACTTCAAATGTATCAATGGGTACTTGCAATAAGCCTTACACAACAAACAATATTCAATATGTTCAAGTGTGATTAAATGAGAGAACCTTGCCTCTTATTTATAATTTCATGTATCATTCCACTTTCCTTATTTTAGGGAGTTCTCCATTAACTTTATTATTTAAATAATTTCTTTTGCAAACACTGACTTTTTGGGGCTTCTAGATGACTCATGAGGGTTCTCCAACTTCACATGGCCATAACTCTCTAACTGTGAGGAGTTATGTGATGTTCCACATACCATAGGAAATGGAATGACATGTAATATCCATCTAGACTAGTCTTACCTAAAAATATATCAAAACTCATACCATTATCCATTAAACAAAATTGGGTCCATTACCCAAACCTTTGTGCTACCAGAATTCGCTACCAGAATTTATTCAAGGGTTGACATTAATTACAACCAACCCAATTAATCAACAATCTCCCCCTTTGGCATTGATGGCAACACTCTGATGCAATACTGAAGTCATGTCATGCAATACTGAATTCATATCACTCATTCTCTCCCTATGACCATCACTCCCCCTGGAACCATTCCTTTGTGCTCTGCATCCGATAAATCTCTCCCCCTTTGTCATCAATGGCAAAGGTATCTTTCCATCTGAGGATGCTCCTCCTAACTGAACTATCCTTGGGGATACTCCCCCTAACTAAAATCTTCATAAAACTGATCTCTTGACTTGACATGTCCTCTTTATGGTGCTTCCTCATGTAGATTTGAGATATATAAGAAAATCATTCAAAAGCATTCATTTTGGAGTAGAAATTACTCCGAGCCTCTGGCGAAGATACTCAAAGGCTTCTCTTGGAAGATATTTTGTAAGTATGTCTACCACTTGTTCTTTTGTGCCCACATATTCAACTCTGATGTTATTCTCTGCAACCTATTCACGTAGAAAGTGATACTTTATTGGAATGTAATTCGTCTTGGAGTGCATCAACAGGTTCTTTGAGATACTGATGGTGCTTTTATTATCACAATATATTGGAATGGGCTCATCACACTCAATCTGTATATATGTCAGAGTTTTTTTCATCCATAGAACTTGTGTACAACATGTTTCTACTACAATATACTCTGCCTCGACTGTATATAAGCATATTGATGATTGTTTCTTGCTTAACCATGATACTAAACACTCACCCAAGTAGAACGTTGCTCCACTGGTGCTTCGTTGTTCATCAATGCAACCTGCCCAATATGCATATGTGTAGGAAATAAGTGATAGATCCTTTCCTTTTGGATACCATGATCCAAACTCTTTTGTTCCCTTGAGATATTTGAAAATCCTCTTCACTGCTAATACATGTGATTCCTTTTCTACTTCTTGAAATCATGCCACCTCTCCAACTACCTACATTACATCTGGTCTGGATGTTGTCACATATAGTAAGCTACCAATCATTGACCTATATTACCTCTGGTTTTTATACTTTGAATCATCATATTTTCTCAACTTGCAACTGGTTTGCATAGGAGTGGTAACTGGTTTGAAATCTTCCATTCCAAACCTCTTTAGAATTTCTTTGATATACTTAGTTTGAGAAATACAAATTTCTTGGTTAATTTGGCGTAACTAAAGACCCAGAAAGAAGGATAGTTCTCCAAGTAATGACATTTCAAATTCATTCTTCATATCCTTTGCAAATTTATGGCTTAACCTGTCATCAGTACTTCCAAAAATAATAACATCAACATAAACTTCAATTAATAAAATACTATCTTGAGTTACCTTGATGTAGAGGTTGTTGTCTGCACTTCCTTTTCTGAACCCTGCCTATTGTAGATATTTATCCAGTCTAGAGTACCATGCTCTAGGAGCTTGTTTTAGACCATACAAGGCCTTCTTCAATTTACACACATAATCTGCGTTCTCTGACAATTGAAATCCTTCTGGTTGTTCAATGTAGACTTCTTCTTCAAGTTCTTCGTTCAGAAAAATTGATTTCATGTCCATCTAATACACTTTAATATTCTTGGAGCATGAATAATCTAGGAGCAAATGGATTGCTTCCATTCTGGAAACTGGAGCAAATGTCTCTTCAAAGTCGATTCCTTCAATATGTGTGTATCCTTTACATACCAATCTATCTCTATTCCTTGTAACATGTCCATCTTCATTCAATTTATTTCTGAATGCCCACATTTTTCCAATCACATTCTTATTCTTTGGTCCTGGAACCAATTCCAAAGTGTCATTCTTCTATATTTGATCCAATTCTTCATCCATGGCCTCTTCAAAACTGTTTGGTTCAATCGTAGATGAGAGTGTTAGGTGTGTTTGTTCTGGTGAATGAATTCTTCTTTTAGTTTCAACTTCTGCATCTTTGTTTCCGATAATATAATCTGAAGGATGATTCTTCTGTACTCGTTTCCTAGGTGTCTTTGGAGGCACTTGCTAAACTTGTTCTTCTACTTCTGTCTAATCATATTCATCTTCCCCTTCTACTTCTTCTTCATCTTTTGCTTCTTCTTGGTAAAGTTGTTCCATTGATTCATTTTCTTCTTCCTTTAATTCTCGTCCACTTGTTTCATCAATTGTTACATTGATGCTTTCCAAAACTTTGTTCAACCTCAAATTGTAACACTTGTATTCTTTCCTTGTACTTGATTAACCAACAAGTACTCCTTTGTCCACATGAGAGTCAAACTTTCCCATTCTACCATCTTCTCTTTTGATGTAGCATTTTCTTCCAAATACTCTTAAGTGCTTCACATTTGTTGGTCTTCCTTTCTATAGCTCGTAGGGAGTTTTGTTAGTGATGTTTTTGAGCATTACTCTGTTTTGAATGTGAACCGTAGTATGCACTTCATGTGTCCAAAAGATATCTGTCAATTTGGAATCCATTAACATTGTTCGATCCATTTCCTGTACTCATGTTCTTTCTTTCAACAACTCCATTCTGTTGAGGTGTCCTAGAAACGGAGAATTACCTTTTTATTCCATGCCTTCTACTATAGTCCATAAATTCGTTTGAAGTGAACTCTCCTCCATTATCAGATATCAAACATTTGATTTTTGAATCCATTTCATTTTCAACCATTTTCTTGTAGACCTTGAAGTTTTCAAAAGCTTCTGACTTATTCCTGGGAAAGCAAACTGCAGACATTCTTGTATAATCATCAACTAATAACATAAAGTATTTCTCACCTTTTAAACCCTTTGTTGTAGTTGGTCCAACTAAATCAATATGCACAATTTTCAGTGGTCTTGTCGTTGAATATTCTTTTGATTTAAACTCGGTCTTTGTTTCCTTTCCTTGTTGACAATGCTTGCATAAAGTATTGGTTGGTTTCATAATCTGGGGCATTTCTCTAACTGCTTCAGTTTTGTTGACTTTGACAAGGTTATCAAAGTGTATGTGACCCATTCTTTTGTGCCATAACCAACTTTCGTCTTCCTTTCCTAGACAACACTTTTCATTTCCAATTTCACTTAGTACATATATGTTGCTTGAAGTTCTTGCAGTTGTTGCAATCAATTTTCTTGAACCTTCTTTTCTTATCTTGCACTTTTGTGAATAGAAGGTAACTTTATGACCTTGGTCACACATTTGACTCACAGTTAGAAGATTATGTTTCATATATTCTACTAGTAGAACATTTTCTTCCTTGGTATTCTTGTTTCCAATTCTGACTATGCCTTTTCCAATGATTTTAGTTGAATCATCATTTCCGAAGGAGACTGATCCATATCTTTCCTTTCTTAATGTAAGAAACCTGTCTTTATCACCTGTCATATGTTTTGAGCAGCCACTGTCAACATACCAACCACGTTTCATCTACTTAGTTTGTAGAGAGAGTAAGCATTCTTAATTTCTATACCGATTATGCTTTCTTATCCATGTTCTGTTCTGATGTTCTTGTCTGTGACTGTTGTTGTTTTGTTGTGGTTCTTTAGGAGGAACTGTCATTCTGCAATATTTGGCCATGTGTCCAAAGTTGTTACACTTCCATCATTCCACTTCAGTGCTCAATGATTCAAACCTGTTGTAACCTCTTCTCTGTATTTCATTAGGCCTTATTGGATAACCCTTTTGTGTATGAATTTAAAAGTTGTTTATGTTCCTTCTTTTAGCTCTACAATTCATAGATTTATGTCCAAAATTATTACATGCATAACATAAACCAAAAAATATACTTTGATACCCGAGAGTTGAAGATCTTCTGAAATGAGTTTTTCTTCTATATCCTTCTTCTTCCTGATGCCTATCTATCGGTCATTGATTCTGAAATATGAATCTTATCGGTGGAGGAGTGTCCCTGTAATATTATTTGTAGGTCTTCATATCCCCTTTGATTGTTTCTGCATAGATTTTTGGATATGTTTCTTGTTCTGTTGTTTTGGAGCTTGATCCCTTTTCGGTCTGATTGTATCCAAGTCCGGACTTGTCATGATGGGGCTTTTGTCTGCTGATAATTTCATATGCTGTGAATATTCCATGTAGTTCGTCCATGCTTATTGATTCTAGATCTTCTCTTTCTTCTAGTGTTGATATCTTAGGGTCAAATCTCATAGGAAGAGATCTTAGTACCTTTTGAAAAATTACAGATTCTTGGATTTCTTCTCCCATTCCTATGATTTCATTTACTGTTTCATCGACTCGTAAGAAATAAGCTGCAATATTCTCATATTCCTTCATCTTTAGTTGTTCGAACTAACCTATGTAAGTTTGAAGCTTTGCTGCTTTGACTTTTGAATGTCCTTCAAAAATATTTTGAAGTTTGTCCCAAATCTCTTTGGCGGATTTACAATGTATAACTTTGGTGAATACCGATTCACAAAGACCATTCAAAAGTGAATTTATGGCTTTGGAATTATTTTGACCGAGTTTTATTGTTCTTTCATTTGTCAGCGGAACTGTTGGTTCTTTGTATCCATCTACAACTGATTTCCAAATTTCAAATCCCGCCTGTATATATGTTTTCATCCTTCTTCTCCAAAATGCATACTTCTTTCCATCAAACTATGGTATTCCATTTTTATACATGTTGTTTCTCTCCATGATCTACCTTTTAGTGGTTAAACTAATTTCTGAAGGAACCTTCTCTGATACCAATTGTTGGATTACTAAGAGGGGGGTTGAATCAATAATAGAGAAATATAATCCTTTTTAACCATATAATGCAAGTGTTATATCAGTGTATCATTATCATCCAACAATTGTAGAGTAAATAAACAATGCGAAAATGAGAAATCATACACATACACAGTACACCAGTGTTTTTACATGGAAACCCAAAGAGAGAGAAAACCACATAATGATTTTTCTTATATGCCTTGAAGAATTAAATTCGTTGCAAACACCAACTTCCTTTGTTTTCCAACTGCAATTGGAAGGAGGCTACAACCCCCTAGTTTCTCAGGATACAACCTGAGGGAAGCTCCAGCTCCCTAATTCTCTAGCTACAAACAAAAGGAGGATTCAACCCCCTAAGTTCTCTGGCTACAACCGGAAGGTGGCTACAACTGCCTATCCTTGCCCCATCCACCCACCCTAAAATATAAGTAGAATGATGGAACCCCTATCACACGATCACTGTGAGATATACCATTGTACAACTGTGTCAACCTATACCACTAACCTGCAACCAACTGGTACTACTTCCCTGCAATCAACCTGTACCTGAACTGAACATGTATAAACCAAAATACAATAGATACACAACCTCTAGTTCTGAAGAAAGCGTATGTATGCTCCCTATTTGTTATGCAACCTGTGTATGTACACAACCAAATTGTTATGCAGTCTGCGTATGCCTTCTGAAAACTAGGGTTTTCTTTCTTCTAAAAACTTCTGACCCTTTGTAACTTATTTCACATAGATATGTAACATGTCACTGTATCCATACTGTATATGTACCTTGTTCATGCATCCTCATGCATAACCTTTACCCAAAAACTCTATATCTCTCTCTAGTCATGTGCCACAAGTGTGTGTAATAATGAACAGGTATAATAACCTTCACATGATCTATAATTCAAACCCTTTCTGATATTCAGCCTCTCAATACATCAACCAATACAAGCTCTCAACCATGTACCACAAAAACCCTTTATGATATTCAGCCTCTCAATACATCAACCAATATAATCTCTCACCTATATACCACAAAAACCCTTAGCCATATCCAAAGAAATACAATATGTGCCTCAAATCTAACAAGAAGTATCAATTATAAATATACCAACACTATATTTCTATAGATCTAACTTATACAGAAGATTCCATGCATCCACTAGTCTCTCTAGGGAGAATCCTCAAATCTCCATAACCGTTTCTCATGCATACATCAAAATCCAACTATTCATAGAAATAAGACATACCTTTTGAGCCAATGGATAGATATGATGTATATGAGCATTGTAGACCTTCCTGAGAGCTTGATATCAGAATCTAGAACCTCTACATCTTCATCTTCTCAAGTTTCCATGTCTTTACCCACATGTACGCACCCTAATACACTCCCATCCCACGTATGTATGCACCCTAATACACTGTTAGCCCACATATGTATGCACCCTAATACATTGTCAGCCCACGTATGCCTAAGAAATTAGGTTCTTTTAGTATTCGTTGTAATTCCGAAACTTTCTCCGTCAACCCTTCATACTACCTCAGACTTTCGCAACTTCAGATGTATCAATGAGTACTTGCAGTAACCCTTACACAACAAAAGATATTCAATATGTTCAAGTGTGATTAAATGAGAGAGTCTTGCCTCGTATTTATACTTTGATGTAGCATCCCACTTTCCTTGTTTTAGGGAGTTCTCCATTAACTTTATTATTTAAATAATTTCTTTTGCAAACACTTTGACTTTTTGGGGCTTCTAGATG